>OX375879.1:78491279-78763186 GCA_947359465.1 Metellina segmentata
TGTGCCTAGCGGGAAAAAATTAGGTGCACAATTTTATTTTCATGTGCACAATGCACCAGGGTATTTCGAGCCCTGCATTACGTCACCGACGGTAAATTAGGTGCTTTTTGCAAAGTGAATTTCTGCAATACAGTGTTTGATATCAGTGTGTAAGGACTCAAAAAAGTTTATTATGGCTGTTTAGAAGCAGGGCAGACAATCATGGAAACATTGAAATGTGTAAATATTTCAAGACACAGTCTCTGCACTATGGAAATAATTTTAGACCTCTGGAACTGTTGTAAGGAGGCCTGGACAAGGTCATAAACATATAACAAATGCTTCTCAAGATCGATATATGGCAATAACTGCCCATCATAACAGGATGTACTGCTCAGCAGTTAAGTTCAGAGTTTTCAGCCGCCACAGGAATTGTGGTATCACAGCAAAATGTATACAGAAGGCAAAATGAAAAAGACTTTTATGCCAGAAAGCCAAGGGTATGTGTTTCACTGTCTTCACAGCACGCTTTAATTGGTGCAAAGAACATTAGAGCTGGAGTCAACTCCAATGGACCCATGGTCTTTTTACTGATGAATCGAGGTTTAGTTTAACATCCGTTTTTAACGTTTTTACTTCTGGAGGGAGTCAAGAACACGAAATCTGATCTCAACCCAATAGACAACTTATTGGACTACATTGAAAAAGTAGTTGTACAGAGACACCCTCCTCCTAAATGCACTGAAGACCACAATGCTGGAGGAGTGGAACTTAATCTTCCATACTGTGTTTAATAACATTAGTGTCAGCATGAAATCAATGTGATATGTGTACAAGTCAGGGGTGATCACATTTAATATTAAATTCATAAGCCTTAGTTTTTTTCGGAGTTATTCTTTTATTTTTTGCCATTTTTATTGTTCCATACTACAGTTTTATATCATATGTAGTGTTCTTAAATTTTTTTCCTTTGCATTTATGTTATAACTCATTCCACACGAATTCATAAAATTATAGTTTAGTTTTTAAGAAATCCTGCGATTCTATGCATGAAAAGATAATTTTAAACACCAGTATATTTGGAATGTAGAAAAAATTAGGTGTTTTATTACAAGCATGAATTTATTGTTTAATGACAATTTTGTTGTGAAAATTTGGTTTTGTTTTTACAAATAAAGCATGGGTAAAATTTATACAAAATTTGCAAATGGCAATGGCAATCTACTAGTGTAAACCACACTCAATGTGTGTTTTCCGATACTTAAGTTATTCACAAAAATTTTATCCTTATATGACCTCCTTTAAATGTAATGAAAGTAAACATTTTTAATGCAATCTAATTGTCGAAGATCTCACCCATTTAATCTAATTATGACTTAATATTTTTAATTGCTTCAAAAGAATGAGACAAATCAATACGAAATATTTAAAAATCATATTAAAAAATCAACGTACAAAAATATATTTTACACCAGGTATGAAAATAAGTTTGATCTCTGATTGGAATGTAATGAGGTACATTTTATATTAGTCTAAACTTCACCATATGAACTTTTCCTTCCAAAACAGGAGCATGAAAATGCAACACCTTCCTAAAATAAAAATATATTATTAAAACTCAGAAAAGTAAAGTAAAAAAAAAAAAAAAAAAAAAATTTGAGCAAAGTCAAAATACACTGCTGGCCACTGTAAATGCAACACCCTGAAGGAAGCATGCAAATAATATGTAATTTACAACATGCATTAGCGGAGGTGATATATGCAAATGATTAGAATTTCAGCGCAGATGCACATCACGAGCGCCTGTGGCGCTATTTCAAAGCGCTGTTTAAGGCTTGGAGATTTTGACGATTTCATGTACAGCAATTGTGTTTTTCTTGTGGTTTAAAAAAAAAAACGATAAATTTTGCCTTGTAGAAAACAGCGATCATCTTTTGATCAAGTATCCGAGTTCGACAGAGGAAGGATAGAGGCCTACCGAGATTGTGGATTATCTTTCAGGGAAATCGGTAGTCGTGTTGGACGAAACCAAACAACTGTAATGCGGATATGTGATCATTGGATACAGGAGGGTACTACGAACCAACGTGTTCAATCGCATCCACCTCAGTGCACCACTTCATGTGATGACAGGCATATTGTGCGTATGGCAGTGACGGATCACTCAGCCACATCACGAACCATAGCACAGCACGTTCAATCTGTAACGCATCATCCAGTGTCTGCGTGTACCATTCGACGCCGTTTACAGCAGAGTGGTCTGTCCGCAAGACGTCCATTGCTTCGTCTACCCTTGACGCAGAACCACAGGCGTCTCCGCCGCCAATGGTGCGATGAAAGAAGGATGTGGACGGCTGAATGGAATGAAATTGTCTTTACTGACGAGTCAAGCTTCTGTCTGCAACACCACGACGGTCAGATTCGAGTCTGGAGACGCAGTGGAGAAAGGATGCTGAACAGCTGCGTTATGCACCAACACACTGGTCCTGCACTGGGAATTATGGTATGGGGCGGTATTGGATATCACTCTCGCACTCCTCTAGTACGCATTACTGGTACTTTAAACAGCCAGCACTACATCTCTGAAGTGTTGGAGCCAGTTGTACTTCCTTACCTTCAGCGCTTGCCCACAGCCATATTACAACAGGATAATGCGCGACCACACGTGGCATGCATTGTCCAAGGGTTCTTTGTCAATCGCCAGATTGAATTGCTTCTCTGGCCAGCTTGCTCTCCGGATCTTTCTTTCGCCGATAGAAAACATGTGGTCCATGGTTGCTCAACAATTGACCCAGATTACATCCCCAGCTGCCACACCAGATCAACTTTGGAAACATGTGGAAGCTGCTTGATCTGCTGTACCCCAAGAACACATCCAAAGTGCTGCTTGATCTGCTGTACCCCAAGAACACATCCAAAGTCTCTTTGAATCAATGCCTAGGCGTGGGGCAGCGGTGATCTCCAACAATGGCGGCTATTCTGGCTACTGATTTTGGCAGGAACCACACTTCGCAGAAGTCTATAAATTTAATCATTTGATACTTGGTCAACATGTTATCTACAAAATAAATTTTGTTGTGATATCTCTTTTCTTTCTTGGTGTTGCAATTTGGGTGGCCAGTAGTGTATAAACATTTTTGAACATAAAAATTTGAATGCATCTTTTAAACCAACTTTGTTACAGTGAATGAAATAAAAATTGATTCCAGAGAAACTTGGGGGACCAGTCCTTTTTAATTTTATTTAAATGGGACATAAAATGCAGTACATCAGTAGAAAACAAGCATATTTATGTGTACTCTTTATAGATATTAGAAAATTAGTCATTATATAGAGGAACTGAATGCACTTATTACTTATGTATGGGATAAAATACAAAAATTTGGGCAAAACATTTTAGAATTTTTTTTATTTTACTCTAGGAAGTGACAAATTTAAAATTCTTGTTATGTGGGAAAATATCATGTTCAAACATTATCAAATGACTACTAAATGGAAACTATTGCAGTACCTTGCAATATAAAAATAGTGTGGATCAAAAATTCATATCAGAGGATTAAAAACTTGTTCAATCAGCATTACACATCAAAAGTTAAAGACTTCTAGTAGAACTTAAAATGAAACACCTAGATTTGAGAAACCTATGGTTATCTAAAATTTATGGTTTACATTAACAATGTTTTCAAATAATTCCAAGAAAAATCGAAAAATTGTATTTGATTTTCATCATACACTATATACCAATAAGTATTTGGACACTTGTGAAAGAAAAAAATTTTTTTATTCATATTCAATAGTTGGTAGAGCCTTTACGAGAAGCAATTACAGCCTTAAAACTTCGGGTCACAAGTCCTTGTATGACAGCTTGTGGTATTTTCTTCCACTTGGCTTGGAGAAGACATGCAAGTTCCTTCACCGATTTTGAACGGTTGTTGCACCCCTTAATTCGGCAATCCAACTCATCCCAGAGGTTCTCAAGGTCTGGACAAGCCAGTCCATTCGTTTAACCCAATTGTCACCATACCAATTCATGGTGGACCTCACAACATGACAGCAGGTGTTGTCATCCTGGAGGTAACATGGGTGCAACTCGTAAAACTGCCACAACATAGAAAGCACACTGTCATCCAAAATAGTGCAGTAGGCCTCGGCATTGAGCTTACCATGAATTTGGACCAAGGGTCCCAGTCCATACCAGGAGAAACACCCCCATACCATAATTCCACCTCTGCCGAACTTTACTGTGGGCACAATGCATTCTGGCAGGAGTTCTCCAGACAGACGCCAGACTCAGAACCTGCCATCTGAACCATAGAGGATGAACCTTGATTCGTCGCTCCAGAGAACTCATTTTTACAGATCTTTGGTCTACTTTTGACGTGCTTTGCACCACATTAACCGAGCAATGTGGTTGGACTTTGTTATCAAAGGCTTAATTGTGGCAGCACGACCATGAAAATCAAGCAGATGTGCTTCCTTACAGATGGTATTAATTGAAACACACTCCCTAATGCATATTGAAACTCCTGGAGTATGTGGGTCATCAGCTGGGTGCGGTTCTTCTGAATTTCTCTGAACAGCACCCGTTGGTCTCTTACTCCCAGTTTCGTGGGTCTGCCAACTCTGGGCACATTCTGACAATCCCCACTCACCTTCCACTTCTGAATCATATAGGCCACTGTCGGTTTTAGGTAATTCAGCTCGCTAGATATGTCCCTTAAGGAATGGCCATTTCTGTGATACCTGACGATTACACACATCTTTCTTGAAATAAAATAACTCTGCACTTCGTGGCACCTTGAATGCGACTAATGCCAGTGTTGTTTCCTACACGATATTTAACGGCGGAGTGCGTGACGTATATCAGGATCGCAGATATCTCGTCATTTGTATGGGTGTCCAAATACTTATTGGTAGATTGTGTACCAAAGAGTTCTTATTTAACTGTGTTCTTTATTAACGTCTTTTTACATATTTATTAACAAAACGTTTTTGGTTTTTGTCTGTGAACAGCTGTCATTCTGTTATTAATCTAGACATAATCTAGCTGCAAAGTATTTTAACACGTATTTAAAAATAAATAAAATGTATGATTTTTCTTAGAAGACCCTTTGAGGAAAATAATTAACAAGCTATACATGTACTTACTATAATTAATTTTGGCAATTCATTCCAAAACTCCAAATTTGGAACTAATTCTACACCTTTTGCACCATTACAAAAGTTCCATACCATACCAACAATGAAGTATGCTAATGCTATTGTGAAGAATCTAAAAAGAGAAAAAATTTACTAATGAGCTCAAATTAAAAAGGATTCAGTAGGTCCTTAAAGAAATATTTTAATAAAGATATGGCAGAGAACTAAGAAGGAAAGATTAGAAAACAGCCCTAGCTACTAAACTATGGAATAGTTCCACGTCTATAAGCCTCGACTTTAAATACGCAAGAGTGGCTAGTTTTGGGTTTTATGGTGCGAGGGCTATTTTTGGGCATGCTGCACCAGATGCAAGACAAACAGTATCAAGTACTAGACAAACACATACAGGCAAAGTCAATTACTGACACAGAAGAGAAAAATACACCCAGGGAGGAATCAAACCTGTGCAGCTAACGACTTGCAGGTTATTAGCGTAGTAAGCATAACCATTGAGCTCTGGTGACTCCTGTTGAAGAGTTGAATAGAATATAATAAAAGGTTGGTTGGCAAAGGTTTTGTAGCACTTGAATTTGGTCATGATGGGTCAAACAGACAGACATCAAGTAAAGGACAAATTCAAAAATACTTTTACTGACTCAGAATGATATGCAGCAATTTTAACCATACAATTTTAATGTACTAAATACTTTTAAATTCTTTCATGTGACATTTCTGAAGTAAGGAAAACAGATTTAAAGTTATGGCACCAGAATAAAAATAAAACTACTTAATCCCTGGTAGTTTGCTTTATCATGTATGTTTGCCAAAATTTCACTTTGTTGATGGTACTTACGTGAAAATAACACAAGAATTTCCGTTAGAAGGTCTTTAGTTGTATTATCAATGAATATTTACAATAAAATATCACTGATACCTTTAAAAGTATTATGTAACAGAGTAATACTTAAATATTTCTTTTCTGTTTTAAAATAATGAATAGCACTACAAATCAATTTTCTCAAGATTACAAATACAAATTAGAATACCCTAGGAAATTAGATATTGGAAGAATTACAGCCAAATTGTTTAACTCTAAGAAATACAATTTTACTGTAAAACATACTTCTCAGAGAGGAAACTTACGCAATAAGTAGTTTACTTCCAGTAGATAATCCTGATGGTGTCTCAGGTACAACTGCAGACACGCACCCATTTGGACATGCACATTTTGATTTTAAGGTCATTGCCTAAAATAAAACAATAAAATATTGGAAAATTCAATTAGTCTTATCCTAGAATTTTAAAATAGTAATACGTCCCATCTTTGTTAATCTACCGGTTTGATTAAACACTCTCATTTTTATATAAATAGAAGCTTTATCCTAAAACTAACTTTCTTCAAAGTTAAAGCATTTAACTCTTTGCACTTCGAGTTTCACAATCTAATAACTCAGAAGAAATTCAAGTGTCCACACAGCGTTTACACTGGAATGAGTGGAAAAAGGGTTGTTAAACGTCTTTGAAGCAAAAAGGGGAGATAATATTTGCAACTCTGGTGTAAATGCAGCTTTAGACGTGTTCAAAATATTGTGGGCAATGAAAGTAATTTTTTTTGCAGACAGAAAAGATTTATAAGGAATGGAAATAGTAGTTTCGATCAATAAATTTCCTGATCTGACAGTTTTTTTAACGTATTAGGGATTGTCTGTTTCCCAATAGAGCTTTGAGAATTAATAATTGTAGAGCTTTTTAAATTCATCAGATTGACCAGACATAAAATATTTTGTGTACTTGACCCTTGAAAAGAGCTTTATGAACTTGCCCATTCACAAGGGCTGCTTGAAGAAGATAGTAGTTTGATTTGAGTTTTATGGTGCAAGATCCAAAAAAAAAAAATAAGCTATGCCGAACACAAGATTGTGAAATTAGAAAAGGTATTTAATAGACTTGAACTAATAACCAGACCTTTAACTTAACCTTTTTAAATTCATCAGATTGACCAGACATAAAATATTTTGTGTACTTGACCCTTGAAAAGAGCTTTATGAACTTGCCCATTCACAAGGGCTGCTTGAAGAAGATAGTAGTTTGATTTGAGTTTTATGGTGCAAGATCCAAAAAAAAAAATAAGCTATGCCGAACACAAGATTGTGAAATTAGAAAAGGTATTTAATAGACTTGAACTAATAACCAGACTAACGTTTAAACAGAAATAGAATGAATAGAACTAAATGACAAACATAAAAATTAAATATAAAGGTAAAATTTTAAGCACTAAAATGTAAAACCCTATTTTTTTGAAGAAATAAAATGTGGTATTCCCATTTTAGTTGATAAATATTATGAAATGTAATTTAAAATTTAATTAATTATGTATGCAGTAAAAACCCTGAATGATGAAGAAATTTAAAAAGTAATGGATGGGGATATTGACCTTGAAGAAAAAGATCTATATTAAGTATATCCATATTAAGTTTCATAAAGTGTCACCAGAGTAGACCGTGAACCAAAATGGAATTTAACAAGGGAGCTTTTGATATCCAAATGCTTAAACCTTAAATTTTGATACAAACTACTGTTAGCTAATTATTGCTAATTCAGTGATTCAAACATTTATGTTGATCCACAAACACATGTCAATGAACACTACAAAATAACTTACTCAGGCATGAGAGTGGGAAAAGGACAAAGAGTCTGAAAATACGCGTAAACTCAAATCTTGTAAAAAAGAAAAAGGGCGTGTAAAATCGTATTTCCCACAAAAAGAACAAATATCTTGGCAACCCTGTAAATAGTATAAAATAAGTTGTATGAAGTTGAAAATGTTATTTTTATGCATATTTTTGAACATCTCACCAATGGTGCGATTTTTTTACAGTTGCAATTTTCCCAAAACCTTGATATAAAAATGAAATCATCAGGAACTAAAAACGCTGTTTTCAAAAGAATAAATCAAATAAATATTAATTTTATTAAATAGCATAAATGTTATATGAAAAAAATAAGTCAACACTAAAAATAAAAATTGGCATAATTATAGCTTTTCACTGATTTTACCTTTTCACCGATTTACCTTAATAAATCGCTAAAAATGTACTTAATTTGAGACAAATCAAAACCTGTTTTGGAACAGCTTCAGGCTACAATTCAACTGACAACGGTCTTGGCGCTTTTTTTTGGCACACTTCTAGTAGCGAGTAATGACAGGTTAACGTAACCCATCTGTATTATCAACCCATCTCGGTTATTGCGGATTTTAAGACAACCTCAGCAAGTGAAAAGTTTAAAACTTTCATTTTTAATATTCTAGATAGAAAGTTCTTTTAAAATCATTGGTACATTCAAAAAAACTATTTCCTTGGAAATTTTAGAAGTGCGCAAAAAAAAATGCCAAAACTGTTACCACAGCTAGAAACGTAAACTAAAGTAACACCCCTGTTTTAAATTAAATGTAAATTATTCAGTTTAAATTTACAACCTATTTTCGAATATAAAATACCTTTTTTTCAAAATATCTAATCAATTTCTGTCGGCTTATATTTTCCCGTAAATATTCTTATTTTCTAATCAAATCAATTTTAAATTAAATAAAATTTAAAATTAATAACCCATATTATCCATAAAATAATTTAACTTGTTAAAACAATCAGAAATATTGCCCTTAAAAAAAGCAACATTTTGAAAATTTCTGTTGCAAAAATTAGCTGCGCTCTTACGTTTAAAGCAGAGGCCACCGCCTTGGTGCACTTCTAAACTCGACAAAGAAAAAAGTTTTAACAGATTTTGAAAGTACTTTCTAGAATATTCAAAATGAAAATTTAAACTTTTCGTTTGCCGAGGTTGCCATAAAAGACGAAATAACCTTATCAGTTAAATAACCGAGCATCTTATTTTCTAATTTAAAAGAAAAATCACATTAAAAACTGATCAACTTAAAATATTTAATTTATACCTTTTCCGCCGCATCATGACCTATTACGGCCGCTAGATAACAGCTCAGCTTTCTTAGCAAACCGTAGTTTTACCTATGAAATTTACAGCAACAACGTACGCTAACTAGTTCAAAATCCAAGTTCTCCATGTTTGCCCATTAAACTATAAGTTTCTCGCTTAGGATTCTTTTCAAACATAAATTTGCAAGACTTATTAGCTTTACAAAATTTAGGAGTGCAATGTTGACGAGATGTCTCATTTGGCGCATTTTACGTTTATAGAATAAAAAAAGGGCAAAAGTCAGAGTTTTTTCTTAAAAATTGATAAAAATCGGTCATTTTCTCAAAAATTTAAGAAAAGTCGGAAATATCGACTAAAGTCAGAAGAATCTCATCCCTGCTAACTTTACAACAAAAAATATCCTACAATGAACACACATTTGATGTGTATATACTAAAACCAATATCAAAATAAACATTGAATAAATTCACAAAAGAAGAATTTGTTATAACTTGATCACTGTTTAAAATGTTCAAGAAACTCATAAATAAAACATTAAAAAATTATAAATGATTAAGTGATGGAAGATGTTGAAAGTATAATGGAAACTATCATTGAAATTTTCATCATAGCTTATATATAATTATTATTCTTCAACGACATAAAATTATTCTTCAACGACACAAGTTATAAATTATTTTTAAAGTAATGTGTAATTAATTAAATATTAGAGTTTGTTGAACTTGAAATAGATTAGATAGTATAATGCTAATCATGAAAAAGCAAAATAAAAGTTTGTAATATTGATTTTCTAGTTAATGTTTTCAACACAAAAAACAATTCATGCACAATATTTTACTGGACCTAAATTGGAAAATACATCTATAAAACTAGTAATTATTCCCGTATTGTTTTCTTTTTCAAGACAGATAGTCCTATTACAATTTACTTTTTAAAAAAAATACAAAACAAAAAATGCTGTTAATTAAAAAATATTATCAACTTTTTTAGGTCTGTAGTTTAAAAGAAAATAAATAACTTACAACATGTGAATTTTCATCTTCAGGAGTGTCAATAGTTAAATGGTGTAGAGTAGTATTATCACATACCAGTTTAACTGCAAGATTTCTGTAAGGAATAATATTTTAGTTATTTTTCAAAATACAGAATTAATTATGAAATATAAGGAAATTATAAAGTAATTTCACATACTGTCCAGTTCCAGGTACTGTGTAGTTAATATAAAAACCATCTTGATTATCAAATTTAAAGTTATTTGCCAGTCCTATTGCATGTTCTTCTGGTGGTTCGCCATCACTGCTGCCTGGAGTTTTAACACATGCCTAAAATGAATATGTTAGCAGGTTTTTGAGTTAAATTTTTATAAAAAACTAGCAATATACCCGACAATACTCTGTTTTAATTGGTTAGCTCTAGATTGAAGAGATGATCAAAATACATAAACACTTATGTCTTTTGTAGAATTAAATACTTTAATACTTTTCACCATCTTTATAATTTCTACAACTAATTTAGACACAGGTCCTACACATGCATATCTATTCATGTAATACATTTCACATACATCGCACGCTAGCTGTTGTATGACAAAGCTATAAAATGACGAAAGGTGCCACGAATTTACAGCAAGTGCTTGTGCACTCAGTCAACAAAACAATATTTTTTTACTAGTGGCACTCTTGTATCAGACATGCGACATTGTCAAATTTCTCTTTTTATTCTTTCAATAATGACATAATTACGCTTAAAATTTGCTTTATTCTGACTTACCACCACAAAGTATTCGACTTAAAAATTATTACCTGCCACTTTAAGTTGAATACTTTGTGGTGATATTGCGTATAATGAGAAGGGAAATACATTTATTAAAATAATAAATACTTAAAACTGAAACTGCAAAATAAAACAAAGTGTCGGGAAAAAGTTGTTATAAAGATATTAATTTGCGATTCCTTTTATCTCTTGATCTTGCAGTGTTGCCACAGCTTACAACTAAAAAGGCACAAAATTTAGAAATTAATTCAGAGCGAAAGAAAGAAAATATATCACTGCACGTGATCAACCAACATAAGTTTCCTTATCATTCCATCATTCCAAGTTCGTTGAAAAATATTGTCTGTCCAAATATTCGGAAATCGTTTACATTGTGCAAACAAAAATAAGACTTAATATAAATAAAGTATCAGAGCTGAAATATCATTAAAAAAAAATTTGGAAAAGTAATTGTTTATTTAGCAGTACTGGTAAAGCAATCCAAGTAATCGTAATATTCAATATAAATTCCAGTTTTTGCCAAAATACCAAATTATGGTTAATTTAAGTATACTTACTCAGGTGTTTTAACATGACACTTATCTAAATATAAAAATAAAGACATGTTAAATATTGCATTCACTAAACTAATAGATAATGTATAAAATAAACTACATTGCAATCAAAGATCTGGAAAAAAATTCATGTGAGCCTGTAAAAACATAAAATTGAACATAGAACAGAAAGAACAGACTTACGCGCAACCAAGTTCAGTCACTAAATGAAGATCAGTACTCACAGTATGTAAAGTTTCATGAAAATATATTAAACCGTGTGGACGTGTATAGGGCACACACCCTCTACAGAGACACCAAATGCGCAAGAGGTGGATTTGGCATCAGAAGGGTCCAAAACGGATAGAAAACTTGAAATGGAAATATTCCATAAACAAACAAACACTCCATTCTTATTTATATAGATTGAGACATGAACATAGCTTAAAATAACCATTGTGTAGCAAAAACTTTTGCTAATTGTCTGGATCTCAAATATTTCAAAACATTGGTACCCAGAGTGCCAATGCCAAGAACCATTTCAAAAACATTTTTTGAATTTTTTAAAATTTCGGTACAACTTATAATAGTCATTTTTGTGGCAGTGCTTTCAGTGTGATTTTTGGCATGCTTTTTGTGGCAAGTTATTGCAGGCAAAAGCAACACCATTTTATTAGGTTTGTGGCCACCTTGCAATTATTTGAATATATTTCATTAATTTTTGTAAATCTTTATTACTTGTGATTTTACCATGCCTATACTCATTTAGTTTTCAGAATTAATGTGATCTTTTGCAAAATTCATATTATATAGGCAAGTTTTTTTTTAATTAAAAAAATTCTTTAAACTTTTTATTGCTTTATGCGTAGCTTAAAACAGTACTTCTAAGAATTTCTTCCTTGACAACATAAAAAGCATGCCAAAAAGGCTCCGAAAGCATGGCCACAAAAGTCTTTACTGTAATTTTTTTGTTGTAAAAAATAACAGCCTTTTGCTAATTTCAAACCATATTAAAAAAAATTGCAATAAAATTAATTTTTTTTCAGGAACAGTAATTTTATAAAAATATTTCTAATTAGTACAATTTTTGTACGCGAATTACTTTTATAAATTTTGTTTCGATCAGAGACCCTATTCGTCACAGATCTTAAAAAGTCTAGCCTCAGCTGTGATAGCAATGAATAGTTTCTCTATAAAATAATTTATTTCATTTTTTCAAATTACTATTAATTATAGTTGGGAAAACTAAAAAAATTAAACTTTAACAATGTCCTTTTTTTTTCATTATTGGATATATGTTCACCTTAAAATATATGAAACTTTGAAAATATGATTACATCCTATTCACATATATACTTATTGCTGTCACTGATTGAAATTTTGTTTTAACTAAAAATAATGCACAGCTACTAAAATCAAAATCTTCTCATAGATTAAAATTATAACAAAATAAAAATCACTTAAATTTTTCTACTACAAAAAAAATAGTGCATCTATAATTTTATCTCAATAGCAAAAAATATTTTTGCTGGAATGGTCAAAATTGGATTGGGTTTGCTTTGCAAAAACGTACTGGTCCTGAAATAAATGGTACATTTGTAGGAAACATAAAAATTTATCAGATTATTTATTTCATTAATACATAAAATAATTAAGAAATACTTTAAATGTTAAGAAAAACACGAGACAAAAGAACCCTTACAGCAGCATTAGAGCAAGGTTTAGTTCCTTTCTTCACAGATGCATGTGTGTCCGGAGAATCAAAAGAATAACATGGGTTATACGAATATAAGCTCAAGCTGTTATTAGCTGAAATGTCATAGAACCTGAAATTAAAAACTAACATTTATTATGTTATAATTATACCAATAAATACTAAAGACAGGTCAGCCAGAGACAAATATAATTTTTGATTGAATTAAAAGTTTAATTTTATAAATATGCCTGTAAGGAATATAATGGGTGTTTTAAACAGAATTGTAGAGCATTTGTATTCCAAAATAAAAACATAAGGAAACAAAATTTAGGTCAGTGAAAGTGTTTGATAGCACAAAAATTTAATTATACTTCATGATATTTCCTGTGTTAAACATGACAGTAAATTTAAAATAGAAAAATTACCTGCAAGCTGTTTTACTTCAATGACCAAATGCAGAAAATTCCATAATTATAGAAACTGGAATCAAACCACAAATTCAACTGACAAAACTTGTCAGTAATAGTATACTGCAGCTCCAGCAAGAAGGAAGTTTGTTATAGTATCAAAATGTACATTGTCAGTTTTTAAAATGCCAAGTAAATACTCGGGGAGAAATTGTAACTGGTAGTCATTCATAGATGCTATTTTGTATGTGTGTGCATTAAAATTCATATTTCCAGTCACAACACGTGAAAATCACGAACAAAGATTATTTTGGATGTGTTGAAAAGGAAAAAGTAGTATAAAAAAATTACCGTGGGAATCCAATATTGCCTACTGTTGATAAGTCTATAACTAGCCCACCATTCATAACACATTTACAAGGAGTTTCTGCTATACATACGCTCGTGGCAGACAATTTAGTAATACTAAGAGAGAACAGAAGAAATAAGCTCTTGTAATACATTTTAAACCTAACACAATCAACTACAAAACTCTATAAAATCGCGTATAACCCGTCCTTCTATTCAAAACCACTTCATCTTGAGAAGTCACATGTTTCTTGCATGCATCCCCAAATAAACATAACTGACGTCAGTTTCGAATTCAACCAATATGATTTCAGAATAATTTTTATGCTTTTAATAAATAGAAAATAATTTATCTACGAAAATTAATTCAGTGTGGATGTATTTTATTTCAATATTGATGAATCTCTCAGATTTTAAAAACAATCTTGATTATAATATATAAGAAAAATTCACTTTAACCGAAACTGAAATAAACTCGTCATAAATTCCCTTGGCAACAAGACGCAAAAATAAATGCATATTAGCATAAGTTTGTGTTTATAATGTTTATATAGTTTTTTAGGAAAAGTTGTTGATTTTAACTACTATGTTTATGAAGCAGATTTTCATTGATTTTATGCATTCTCATTTTGTTATTTTTGTCGAAGAATGCTAAAGTATGCCACAGCTTAAAACTTTTCGAAAAATTCCCATTGTACAAGATTGGTATTGGTAAAAAAATCTGTTGTACGAAATGTATTTCAAGTCTTGTTGATTGTGTTAGAGATATAACCAAATGTGATGGAAATTTGTGGTGCTTTTCAGAATAGGTTTTTTCTATTTTTGTGCGCTTGTATATCTGGAATACTCTTTGCATTAGTCTGGAGGAAATATGAACAAACCGTACAGTTTTCGTCATTTCGAAGTCACTACACCTCTTCCCTCAGAAAATCAAATTACAAAGAATGGTTGAAAAATCAAAATTTTTCGAAATCGTTTATATCAGAAGAAACCGTTCGTTATGGAACAGAGAGTGCAAAAATAGACTTAGAGAGCGATTTTTTATATAGAACTACTCCTGTTTTATGCTTGATTTTTGTAAATTCGCACAATGGAGCTGATGCTGTGAAACAGACCTGGGCTAAACATTGCAATATTGTGACATTTTTTGGGCGTTTTATGGATGATAAAATCCCAGTTATGAAAGTGCCTCCTGTCACTTCGTTTGAAGGTTTTTGCTATGCATTCACTCATGTATACAAGAAATATAGTGGACAATATGATTGGGCTATAGTTGCTGATGATTACACTTATGCTAACATTGAAAATTTGCGATACTATGTTGCTCCACTAAATAGTAGTTTCCCATACTATTTAGGTCATCCAGTTAAAGATTTTTCAAATTTATATAATATTGGCTCTGCAGGCATTGTTCTTAGTAAAGGCAGTTTAGCTTTGTTACACTCAGTATATTCTTCGGCAAATGACTGTAGGTTTAAAAGACCACCTTCGTGGTACTTTGATCAATCAATTGGGAAAATTTTGCATGCTTTCAATGTGCATCCTGTTGATACCAGGGATAGCAACTTGAGAGGACGTTTCAATCCCTTTTCAGTTGAAACAATGTTAATACCAGGATCCATATCTGTGTTTAGCTCATACTGGAGAACAAGTGTCTTTCTAAGTGAAGAGGTAACTGTTTGAATTTTATTTTTTTGCGAAATAAAATCTTGACACAAACGTATATAAATATTAATTAATTTTTTGTTTAAAGCTCACACTGAATGAGTACCTTACTAGTTTCTCTTTTCTGGTATCATACATTCTTTATGCAAAGCTTTCTTAAACGTTATAAGCACTTGATATTTTCTTTAGTTTTCAAATAATTTTCATTCTTTTCGCAATGCCCTGAAAAATATAGGATACCATGAACTGGTAAAGATCACATCTATGTATATTCTGTTCAAGATGTCCCATTTAAAAAAATTTTATATTGTTAGTATAATACTTATACATAAAAAACTATTCCATACAAGCTAATATTTTCTTACATCAATTGTTGATGGTATCTTCCAAGATTCAAAATTAATGGACATATTTTTAGATCAACTTGTCCTTTTTGATGACTGTTTTCTGAATATTTTGGCACTTGCATGATGTAAATTCTGATCAATCTTGTTTATTCTACTTTCCAATAATGTCTACTACAAACTATCTGTAAATACAATTTGTACAGCTAGTTGAATACACTGGTCCAAAAACCAGAGAAGATTAGAGTAAAAACTCAAACAAAATAATCTTACTATATATTTATACACATCCATATAGACTAAATGTATAGTGTGATCCAACAAGAAGGCACTTGACCATAGGTCAATCAATTTTTAAATAGGGGTGAAAGCTTGCAAGAAAAATGGTTGCCAAACCTAAAACATGATTGAAGATTGCCATTTTTTCAGCACTTCTCATTATCACTACTGTCACTTGTAAAGACTCAGAACCTCACTAAACCTATAGCTATCATGAATTCCTCATCTCGTGTAAATTGTTATTGAGTTTCTCATACAGCTTCTTTGAAGTTTCCATTACTAGTAGTTTTGAAGTTTCCATTACTAGTAGTTTTGAAGTTTTCATTTCAAAGTCAAATTTTTTCAAACTTCCTACGTAATCTGAAATACAACAGTTCTCTAGCTAGCTCAGAAGGTTTTTTTGAACAGGTTGTTACATTTTCGATCAAATCACAGCTTCTCGTGTTAATGTTTACAAAACATATTTAAGGAGACCAGTGCAGTCCTATCTTCGTAATGTTAAAATGGGTAAATTTTAAGGAATATTTTCTCATAATCTTTTTTGTGTATTGATTTGAATATTTGTTATGAAGACACTTTTGAACACTTTTCCTCAAAGATATTTAAAAAACTTTAAATTTAAAGTTTTTTGTTAACTCCTATTTTTTTTTCTTTTGAAAAATGGTCAATTTTTATTCTTTTCAACAATTAAAAGGAACTTTTCTAAGCAGATAGAAAAAAATGCCCGTGTTAAAATATGTTTATGGGTCATTCTTGCAAAACAGGCAAAATTCATGTCCCTTCAAAATTTATAGAATTCTATCACTCTGAAGATTTTGTCAACTTTCAAGAATAGTTTAGGATCACTTTTATAATCTACAGAATTAGAAAATTAATGACATATATTTTTATTTTATACATTTTTAAAATGTCAAATATCATTGTCCTGGCATGTCCCTGAGTGAAATTTTACAATTTCTTCATTCATTAGGGTTTTAATATTTACTTATATATTCTTGTAAATAATTTATTCTGCTTCTTTATACATTTTAAAGGTTATTAGTTACAATAATGGAAATAATATTGCAAAAATTTCCAAAAGTAACTGCAATAACTATTGTCCCAAGTAATATCATCATTTTCCTGGCATCTCAGATATCATTATGTGGGCAGTTAATAGATGACAGCACTGAGTTAGAAGAATACTTTTCAAGTAATCTGGGGTTGAGGTTATTTAAATAAATAACTGCCATTTTGAAAAGTTATCAACTTTTTTTTTGGTTAGCACATACAAGTTCAAGGTTTATGTATATTGAAGATCATTTTCCTAGCTTTGATAAAAATTAAATGTTTGTAGTGAATTTTTAATTTTTTTTTATTATCAAGTGTATAAAAGATATTTCTTAAATGTGTGTGAAATTCAAACTGAAATTTTTAAGGGTTCATCCATTAAGCCCTGAACAAGCCTATTTCATCATTATCCTGGCCATCATTGTCCTGCCTTTAACATACCAAGTCAATGATGTTAAGACAGGAAAATGATGTTTTATGTTCAGTATTTTATAAATATTTAAATTATTAACTGAAGACAAATATATTCTTTACTTTTAACTATTAACTTTTGATTATTTATTCTCCATTGTAATTTTTTTAATAGTAAAATACCTTATAATGGGCTTGAAATTTTGAAACCTTTTTGTTTCTTTTATTTAAAACATAATGTTTTTGTCATTGCACCTAAAAATTTCTAGATATTACTAAATATCCTTTATCACATGCTCTTTTTTATAAGTTGTAAACAATATATGGACAGATATGAGTGGTAAAAAGAAACAAACATATGAGGAAAGGTTGTTAAAGAAAAGTTTAAATGAGAAACGTCGTCAGGGGCATATTTAAAAAAAATTCCATAATGTTTGCTACAAGAGAAATTGAAGAGGCATGTGAAATATATGTTAACCAAAAGAAGAAAGGAGTGGTAAAGCATATAGCTAAAATGAGTTCGAGGCAGAAAAATGGAATTATAAAAATAGGAAAGAAAATTCAAAACTCTATCGCTTGAACAAAAAATTGTCATCTGATAGAATTGGCTACCCAAACCAAGTGAAAGTGGTATAGATATTCAACTTTCAGGTTCTTCAAACCCAGACACAACAAGAGATGATAATGTTAAGAAAAAAAAGTTAGAAGAGATAGAGCAGAGACCTACATTCGTATAAAGAAACTGGAAGAAAAATTTAAAAACTATACAAGGCAAATGGAAAAATACGAAAAGAAATACTACAGATCAAAAATAGCTGAGAATTGATTCCAGTAATTTAACACTACACAGCAAAACACGTAATCTGTTAAAAAAGCATAAAAGTTGCAGTAATAACTATGCACAATGTTCTTACTTTCTAATAATACTTAAATATTCGGGAATCCATAATTTCCTGAATTGTCATGTTCCTAGTAATTTTATTTATGTACTTAATCAGCTGAATTAAAAATACATGGTCATATGAAATGTTCAACAAGATATTTATATATTTTTTTCTATTTTCATCATTGTCCTGGCAGGTTCGTCATTGTTCTGCCTTCCAATATTTTGAAATTTTTTTTTCCTTAACAAAATGTTAATAATTTAGATTGCTGATATTTTTAATTTACTTAATGAACATGGTAGAAAATTATTAGGCCAAAAAAATAAAGTTTTAAAAACCTTCGATTGAAAAAATTTTAAGAAGCCAATTTTTCCTATTTCACAAGAATGACCCTTATGGTATGTTACACTTGTAAACCGATTCTTTTTACATTTGCTTGAAAAGACTTCGAAAAAATGTTATTTTTATGTAAAAAATACACATTTTGAGGTATTGAAATTTAAAGAATACCTAAATTGACCTTACTTCAGGTACATACAGGTATTTTTCAAAAAAAAAAATTAATACTTCTACTCAATGTATCTTCATAAATAATATAGCATTTTAAACAGAATGATATAAACATTTATTTAAATTTATAAAAAAATAATCGAAAATTTGAAAGATTTTTGTGCACTAGTCCTGATGGAACATATTTTGGATTAAGTAATGAAAAACAAGGTTTTCAAAGGTAATTTCATATGAAATTTTACACATGCACCATAATAATTTCATTCTTATATTACATTTTTATATCATTAAAACTTATAACTTTCATCTGCAGCTCTGACAAAAAAAAAAGTTAAATTTTCATCCATTTAAATATGTTTTTGGGGTTTTAAATAAGGTCAATGAAACAAAAATTTCACTGCATATAAGATATCTTGGTGTACAATGTTGGAATGTTTTCAGAGTTTTCTTTCTTACAAAACATCACCATTAAATATGTATTTTAAAAATTGATTAATTACATTTCTCAGTAATCTAACTTTTTAAATGTTTTTCTTTGCTAAGTAATAGAAACACACTAACTAAATTTAACAGAATTTTTTATAAAAAACTTCATTTAATTTTTAATATTGTCTTGTCATTACCAGAAAATTTTTTAATTTGTAGCAAATTGGCAAAATTTCTCAATTTTTGTCTATCTCAGATTTCGCAGTGAAGGGTATGAAACTATATTTCGACTTTTCCTGAAGAATGTAACAATATAAAAATTTTATATTTATGTCAATAACTTATTAAAAGATAAATTTGCAAATAGGCTACTTTTAGTGATAAAAAATCTACATTTGTGTAACCTTGACATTTTATGTCGATAAATAACAAAATATACATCTCTGAAATGTAATATTTTTCAGTTTCCCATTACTGTATGTGGCCTATTTAAATATTATTTATTAAAATTGGTGATATCAGTTACAGAGAGAGCTGATTTGCTCATTTTGCATGAACCAACGTAGGAAAAATGTTTAGGAGCCATTCACACTTGACTTCCTGCTTCTAATTTATAACCTTGGGGTGCCCATAAGCATACCAGATTACTTCCAAATTAAATTTACATAAATTGAGGTTTGATCTTGGACCATCTCCAATAGCCCATTGTGATGCCCTAGTGCCAGCAGTATTTAAATACCTACCATAAATTAAACAGTGCAGAAAGGGAAGTTATAGCAGGATTAGAAAGGAGCAAAAAGTGAGAAGTCAATGGCACCTGAACACTTACCCTCAGTTGTCAAAATGGTCTACTTAGGTGCACTTTCCAAAAACTTTTGTTTATGTAGATGTGTATAAATGCCATTCATAAGTCATAACCATTTGCATTTTAGGGTCTCTTTTTCTTTTTAATGGCTATATTGTGTTTAGGTCATAGTCTAGGGCCTAAACTTTAGTTGCATTTTTTCTCTAAGAAATTGGTTCCAATGTGTGGTTTAGGTCCCTTGGGGTCCTCGACAAGGTTTCAGAGTAAGCAGAAAACATTCAATATTTCACTAGTCTTAATAAAATGTGATCATTAAAATCTTGTTACATAATCTAGCTTTCACAAAAGCTAGTGCTTCATAACTTTAAATTGTTATCACTAGTCCTTAATGTGAAGTTTTAACATTTTATGATCAATTTAATGTAGATCTGAATATTTTAATCCTATGTTAAGGTAAAAAAGGATCATTTTGGTCGTACGTATGTGTACTATGCCCTATTTAAATTTATAATCTCAAGGGGTATGCAAAAATTTTTATTTTTAAATGTGCTTCTAGAACTGAAAGGTAGGAAACCAGTCCTTTTAAAAACTCTTGTTTTGGAACATTGTATTGCATTTGCAGACAGACTGTTTGTAGGAAGAGTAAAAGTTGATTGGTCAAAATTTGCATCATAAATGAAAGTACTTGGGTGCCAAAAATGAGAGCTGAGTATGAAAAATTGATTACCAAAGCTATACTTATGGAAATTATAACTAATAAGCTCTAGTTTTGAATTCCATGAGCCGGGCATTCTTTGTCTTGTTTTTTCTTGTAAATATTTAGACTACAGCTGGTACAGCAGTTGTACCTTGATCATGCCAAGAATTTAGACTACGGCCAGTACAGCAGTTGTACCTTGAAAGGTATAAGAATTGCGCTAATTATATCTATAGCCATAGTCGAAAGGTTAAATATAGCCAATCTTGTCTTAGTCTTAAAGCCTCCAAGCTTGTCTAAATTTCTATTAGTTTTTCAAAAGTTTTAACTGTAAATTTAGTTAACTTGATAAATTTGTAGTTCTCTATAAGGGTTTACTAGTCATGGGTTCTACTGCAGTTTTCTAAAATTCATTGGTAATATTACTATACTCTAGAACAGCAATTTTCAACCATCAGGACACAAGAATTGCTGTTGTGTGCCTTACAAATAGTTGAAACAGTTAAAATTATGTAAAATTCATTTCAACAGTTTAGTTTTTAACTTTTGACAGGTATGTGCACAAATAATTTAGAGTAACTGTTTCATAGAATTTTAGTAACTTTATGTGTTTCATGAGATGAAAAAGGTTCGGAATTTCTGCTCTGGAATAATTAACTAAATGCTTTCTTTATTTTATTTGTTTGCTTTTATATTTTATTGGTTGTATATATTTAAACTGTAATAAGTGAAATTTATTTAAACCCTAAGCATGCAATTAAACTAAAAATACAAAAAAAAAAAAATTTATTTCTATCTTCAAATATGAATCCAATAGAATATGTTGTCAGCATTCAGTCTTTGAAACCATTCCAAAAATTCTTGTTGCTTGTGAGACATTACGGATATATTCCTAATATTAAAAGCATTGATAATAAATTTGCATTATCCACTCCTTAAGCCACTTGTTTCATGTGCGACAGTGAAATGTGTGTATGGCATTGTATGTATGGCAGTGTATTGTGTGTATGGCAAACTGTTAGTGTAGAGGCAGTTTTTTGCTACTTTCTTGATAGAGTATCTTTTAGAAAATGTTTAGCTGCATATGCTTGAATGGATACATTGTGCTGCTTTGAACAAGTTTCTATGTGACCATGATGAATAACACATCGAAACTTGTCATAATCGCATTACAAATGAAAAACGACTACATTTTGAATACATAGTATATTTATATATTTGAATTAGATAGAATATTTATAATTTTATTCATTCATTACAGGGATTGAATTGCTGCAGTGACAGAGCTATTACATTCCATGGTTTGCTGCCTTCAAAGTTGTATTTAATGGAATATATACAGCATCATTTGGTTGTATTCAGAAACAGCTTACAAGGTATTGGGAACAAACCAGTTGATGATAAAAAGTTAGAGTCCAACAAGATACCGAGATCAAATAAGATGCATCAAGTTGGTGAACCTTTTGTACAGCTCGTAGACAAAGATTGGGTGAGGACGGGTAACAAATTTAAATCAAAATCAAGAAAAACTGTTGTTGAAAATATTTGGAATGAACTATTTGGAAGTTGATACTTGGAGCTATTTGTTTCTATATTGAATTTAGTTTTTAGATCAAATTATATACCAGCTCTCTACTTACTATTAAAATATTTTTATGTGATGTCTTGTTTCAAATTCTTTTAGAACAGAACTCAGTGCTTTTCAATCAAGCTTTTCTATTTTCATACAATCTTGAACTGTTTTAAATAAGAGAATTAGATTTAAAATGAATTATTTGATTTTTGGCCACATATCAGTCTGGTAATCAGGATGCAAGTTCATAGATAAAAAGTTTCCAGGTTTAAATCCGAGGTCAAACGTGGATGTTAGTCCATTTGGATTGAATGTATAGTATGTATGCAATGTGAACCCATTCCCCATATCACCAGGGTAATGGCAAGTGGTTCACTATTACACCCGTGTAGTGCCATGATGAATAATATTTAATTGGCCGACATTGGGGGGGGGATAAGGTATAAAATATTTATATGACAATATTAATTTCAACTATATAATTACAGCTATTGTTTACTTGGAATAGATAAAAGTATATCACATTTAATGTTTTCATGTACATTTTTTACAGATTTATGCAGTTAGTGAACAGACAAAAAACAGACATACATTAATATCAAAATTGCACATGTATATTAGATTAAAATATTTTAACATTGCATTTTAGCAGAAACACAAATGAAGTTTATATTTGAAAGGAATAAACGTCCTTTCTTTCTGTACCATTATGACAAAATCCAGATATTTCAGGCAACTTGTTACATAAATTAAGCAGTTAAAGGTTGCATCTCTTTCCAGACAAAATGTAAATTAAAATGCAAATATGTGCAGTCATTTATGGTTTGCTATGGGGAAATTATGATCCATTTTGGTCCACTGCTTACAAACTGAAAATTCTTAAGTTTGTTAGTGCAACTCCAATGAGAAGGCAGTTGATTTCTAAATAGGTGTGTAAGCGCATTAAGAGAAAGCTGTTGTATGCAAAAGCATGAATGGTGATCATGGAGGTTTCTCCCTGCCAACTCGTTGCTTTCAGAACTAAATGATAAGCATAGAATCAGAAGCCACACTGAAGTAACCAATTGTAGAAGGGATTTGTTTATGTTTCTATCAGTTTTCCAATTCAAGTACTTGTTCAAAATCATGTGGCCTAACTGCCTTCTTGGACTTGCCACACAATAGTTAATATACTTGTTAGGAATAAATGATTTGACAAAATGCTGATCCGAGATTTCATTCAGAATTTTCCTGACATTTATTTCTATTTACAGCATGTTAAATATGCAAACACTACAGTACGTAGAAAACCTTTTTCAGACGAGAAAAATATCTTTAACGGTACTTTTTACAATTTTAAAGTATGAGTGCAATTTTTGATTCAGTTGGGATTTTGGTTAGCAGTTTTTAACAAGTCTCCTGCATACCCCCTTCTAGTATCAATGATACTTGGCAGGGAATTGACTAATCAGAGTGTACTTTTTGTTGGAGTCTGGCACTAGAGGATAAAATGCTTGGCTGTTGGTCTGTCCTGTTTTGGTGGTTCAAAATGAATACAGGCTTAACTGTCAATGAAGACCTTTTTGCCAGATATGTCCTAGACAAATATCTTGCACATATCCTGCTTAGCACACAGAAAGGGCCGTCATAAGGTTGCTGTAGTGGGAGTTTGACCATGTTTGCAGAAACACAACATGGTTCCCACTTTTTGGTGGGAAAAAAAATTCAAGTACTTTTCAAGGCCCCTTTGAAGTTTTTCAAGGACTATCGTAAAAAGGGAGAAATCCCCTCTGTAACCTCCCATTTTAGCAGACAACTTTTCTGAAGAACCGCTCCTATAATGTAACCTCTTCATTACCATTCACACATACTTAATAATTCCAAACATATTTCTAGTCAATATTCAAACATGTTATGAGAAAGAAAAAATTCTTAAAAGGAAAAAGTAAAGTAGCTAAGTTATTATACTTATGTTATTTTTGTTCGAACTGACACAGAATCCCAATGACCTTGAGCAAAGAAAATAATCTCATGCCTTGATGAACAAGCTTATTTAGCATATTCTTTGGAACTGTAACCACGCCTTCCAAACCTATTCATACTCAAGAAAATTCCAGATTAAAAAATTTCAAAATAAATTCAAGGACTTTCAAGTGTTTTGCACCAAATTCAAGTCCTTTCCGGGGCCCTTGAAAACGAAATTGAAGTACTTTTCAAGGATTTTTAAGGCAATTCTAGACAGCCTGATAATGCCCTGAGTGACTAAACTGTTCACCCAGTTGGAGGTTAGTCAGAAGCTTCTTAACATTTTGATTCTAAACGATTCAAAATGCTGTGTACTTGTCTGGATTCAACACTTATATCTGAGAAAGGTTTTTAAAAATTTATTTAAAAACTATCAGCATAATTTGTGATCCAGTCTGGAATTGATTTGTAAAACCACTGGATACTCAATACCAGTGAAAAATTTAATACAGCATATTACCTTAAATCAAACACAGGTTTTTCAAATATTCAGAATACAAATACATATTTCTTTTATTCTGGTCGGTTGGAAGTAAATTTTCAAAAAGCTTCAGATTTAGGGTCCTTATTTTTATTCTTTTTAGAGTTTTAGGTATACCCATGAACTTTGTAAAAATGTTTGTTAGTATTTTCAGATTTTGATATATAACTTATATAACAAACTCTGTTTATGCTACACAAAAGATTGTGATTAAATTTTATAGACACTTAAATGCAACATGTATTAATACATATTTATTCACCTAAAAATACTTTACATAATGTTTGTGAACACATTATCTATAGACGGTAATTTGTTCATTTCAGCAATCGCTGCATACAGAGTTTTTCTAGCAGCATTTGGTACCACAATTTTATTTTTTGGAATATAGCCAACATATGCCTCTTCAATCTCGCAACCTTCATTAGTAAGTTGTCTCTTTACTTTGTGTAATTCACCAGGATCACAGTAAAACTGAAAAATAAATATATACTTACATAAACAACTAACTAAATATCTGAAAAAGTTTAGAAACTGTACATGTTTGAAAAATTTGTTGAATTAAATTATTTTAAGAGAAAATGTACTTTAAATCATCGTAATACAAAAACAGTTACATGTTGTAGTATCAAATCACTTTCATCATTTACAAACAGAATCAACCATTCTTCATGTAGTTTCCGAATTCTGTATAAATATGTTTAATTTAAAAAACATGTAAGCTAACCTTTAATATGATAATTAAAAGTTACCTGTATTAAGAAAATTTAATTTTACAGAAAATATTGGTCTGATCTCTGAACACATCACTGACTCGACATTGCATGTGTACAAATAGAAGGTGGGTAAATATAAATTTTATTCATGAATAAACTTACCTGCCAATAAGGAAATCCTTCAGCATCAATTTTACGTTTAACCAATTTTGCACCACTTTTAGAAGCTAACAATTGAGCCTCCTTAGGATCATTGAAGGATGGGCCATCATCTCTTTTCACAAAAAGCATACCTACTTGCTCAAAACGTAGTGGCCATTTCACATCTTTTCGTACCAGGTGTGCACTAAAAAATCATGGTACAAACATAAAAACTTGATTCAACTAAAATCTATTTTTATTGTTAAAGTTAAAAACAGAAGACTAATTTCCAAAGTTAACTTAATTTGCAATTTTAAAGCTGGTTGATTGGTTTTGGGTTTTATGATGCAAGGTCCATATTTGGACAAGCTGCACTAAACAGTATGGACTACACAAGAAAGCTTTACTGATAGAGAAATACATCAAGGGAGGAATTGAACACTTGCAGTGCCCACAATTCGTAGGTTAGCTCAGAGGGAGGACCCACTGAGACACTGCAATTATAAAGAGAGAGAAGATAATGGGTATATATATATATATATATAATTTTATCAAACAATTTAGTTAACACAAAAGTGTCATTTCTTAAAACTAATAACTGAATTAAATTCAAACATTGTGGACTGCAACAAGTTCATACACTTGTCTCTGTGTAAATGGTAATATAATATTGTATTAACTTTCAGAAAAGATTACAAAAGAAATAAAATTTACTAAATCACCAGTAAAAATAGTAACATGTAAATTTACAGGGTCACAGTAAAATTCTCTGAAATATTAAACCTTTTCATACTTTATAAAAACACTTATGTAATGTTATTTACTGAAATTTTCAAGACACTTACTTTCTTTGAAAATGTCTACTTTATCAGTGATAAATGTGAATATTCACTGATAAAAAGTATTTGGATCAAACTCTAAATAGTGTCCTATTTCTCAAACCTAGATTTTAGAATTTTTAAGAAGCTTTTCACTAAGCTATATTAAAAAATTGGTGTCGAGGAAGTTAATTTAAAAAATAACAGCTATTTGTTTATAATATATATAGGGTATTTCAGGATGAGGATTAATCTCAAATTTTTCAATTCTACAGTTTTTGTTATATATAACAGAAATGACAAATGGATACTAGTTTAATTTTTAGTAAAAACCTTGATAAGTCATCACCTGAATACATCATTGCTAAAGATAAAGTTGTCATTTTTCTTCAGTCCTGTTTCGCTCAAATAACTCTAAATGTAATTAAACCATAGTTTAATCATTGTTACTTCAAATGTTACCCTGCATAACTCGTCGCTGTGAAAAGATCCTAAAACAAGCAGAGTTTGTGAAGACTGACTGTTGAATTTATTTGATATCATACATGAAAGTGGATGTACGATCTTGACATAAATAACTACATAGATATCAATGGCAATGTTGCAGTATGTTTTCAAGTGATCATAAAAGATTTAACTATGAAATTTTATTTAAAAAGCCACGAAAGTGCAATCGATGGAAGTGAAAATTAGGTAATTTTCTACTACCTAATAAAACACAAGTTCTTGAAGTCTTAAAAACAATAAGTCATTACCTTAGGTCTATTTGAGGTACTACAGATGATGGATTCAAAATACACTAAAATTTAAAAGGATATATTTATTGCTCTGACAGGTATACAACAGTTAATTAGTAGCAGGTATTGATGATGTGTGTGTGGTTAATTGTACTTACAATACACATGTAAAGCTTTGGAAGTAGTAAAACTTAAAGCTAGTAAAATTAACTTTGAGGACACTAGAGCTAATAGTATTAATTGGGAAATCATTGCCAATATTATAAGTATATTTGTCCTTCAGGTTGGAGATATACCAGACCCCAACCCTAAAAATATTAGAACCAAAGGAGTACTGATCCCTAGAACTTTGTGTTCCCTGTTTGATAACGACCTAAGAGATTTTTAATCACTCTGTATTTTGGTTAATTGCATATTTAAAAAATATTTTTGTCTTATGTTTGGGAATCTGAAGCCAAAGAATTTTACAGGAATCAGGCTCCTAGGAATACTAATGTAGGTGCTTCTTTAAACAATTGGTTAGACATAGGAAATACTTATATCTCCCTTTTGAGGACCTTAGGGGTTCAGACACCCAAGGATCTTAACACATGTAGAAATAACAAATCCACCAATATTGCTTTCTTCTCACTGAAACAAGTCGCAAACAAATCTGTAAATCAGCAAAGGCAAGTTTTATATATTTTCAGCCAGTCCATACATTGTCAGTGTTTTCAGTTAATTTTGATTTACTCTTCCTTCTAGAAAGATCGGACCTGAGGCCATTTCATGAGAGAATTTGGTATCTCTATTGTAAAAAGAAGTGTCTGTGTGCGTCTATGCATTGTCTAGATGAATCTATAGAACTTACAGTAATGAAATTTGGCACACAGGTAGTCCTAATTTTGTGCGAAGCCCGAATTTTATAATTTAATCTAGAAGATTTTTTAATTAATTTATTGGCATTTGTTAAAAAAAGTTTTATTTAGAATGGTAACATTGTAAAGAGCTCTTATTCTAAATTTAATAAATTTTTTTTACAAAGGATTCCAGCAAAACAAATAAAAAATTTTGACAGCAGTTCATTCCTTTTTTATTCGCCTGTCCAAGTTTCTATATTTACAATTGTTAAAGATGGAGTAAAAATTACAACGGATTTGAAATATGTGTAAAATTTTTCACCAGATCGCTGACCTTAAATGTGATTTTCTTTAAACACATAATTTTTCAATTGTAACTTATGTTGTCGTATGACCAGTGCAATAATTGAAAAAGGATGGGGGAGAGCATAGTTAAATGGGTCCAAAAGCGTGGAGCACTGCAACTGTAACTTATATTTTTGCAATGTGACTGTGGCTGCATTTGAAGAACATATTCATTACAAACACAAAAAGGACTATTGAGGTTTTCTATTTTTGTGATCATTAAAGATAGAATGAGAATTTTAACAAATTTGAAATCTGCAGAAAATTTTACACCAGACTTTGTACAAATTTTGTACGTAGCCCAAAATTTTTAAATCTTAATCTAGAAATTATTGGCTAATATTTATAATCTAATTTATTGGCAGATTTTTGTACTATTTGGGACTCATTCTTAAAATTATCGATTTTTCATTTGAATGTTTTCAGTATTAGTAAAGACATGTAAAGAACTGTCACATGCAATGCCGAACGTTTGCCTGCTAGTTTGAAATAAAGGAAACAGCACTGTTTAGCATTTGCTTTCAGTATTTCACAAATGAGCACTAGGGGTGCTCCTTATTTACTATCTTTTTTAATAAAACCTCCAAGAGAAAATCAACTGAGTTAAAACAAAAATATCTTCTTTTATTTGCAAAAGCAGAATAATCACCTCTAGCATCATGACTGTAATTATGAAAATTTGAAAGAAAAATATGTTTCGATTTCCTCTTTGCAAAAACAATGCATCCCAGATATTTCCTTTTAGTTGGTTGTTTTTGGGTTTTATCACGTGAGTCATATTTGGCCAAGCTGCGTCAAACCCAAGACAGATGATACAATGAGGAAGGAAGAAAAAGCAGAAGAGTAGGTGAGGGTAAAAATGAAAAGGAGGAAAGATCAACCAGGGTTGTGATGCCTGTACACACCAATATAAGATGTCTCATTTTGAACAAGGGAAACTCATTTAGATTTTAATGCTTGTGTAGAAGACGAGGAAGCTATATTGCTACTTCTGTATTTATAGAAACAATATCTTTGATTTAACAGCTTAACCTACAGACTTTACACTTAAAACTAGTTGGCCTATTGAAAATATACAAAAAAAAATTTTAATTCTTTAAATTTAGATTTTATCTCTCCTATTAAAATGTTTATTCTTTAATTTATAAGTTGAAGTTTTATGGGTTTTTGAACCATGATACAGAAATTAAATCAAAGAATAAAAGCAACAATTTTAATTGTTATTTTTCAGACATTTGTCCTGCTATATTTTATAAACCCTCTTACTTTTTGTTTAACATAAATAAATGCTATCTAGAAACTACACTGTGCATTGCATGTCTCATTTTTAATGTTTAAACATACAAGAGCAACTAATCAATTAAAATTATAAAAATCCAATTTGAATAAAAGTGATTTAAATCAAATGAATCTGATGGGGTTTTTTTTAATCACGATTTTTTTTATACCCTATATTCTGCTTGAGTTATCAAAATTTCGTAATCCTTTGAGTGATGACTTATTGAGATTATTGAAAAAAAAGGTACATTGCCCAAGGCGTAGAATGTAAATCGCATTATTTCCACATTACAGCGTTATTTGATTAGAAAGCCATGTCAATGCTCTTTAGCTTGCTATTTATAACTACTGAAGTGGCCAAGGTGTTGTTGGATTTTTATTCTGATTTTATTGCACTTTACTTTTGAAGTCTAGATAATCAGAAATAGAACAAAAAACATACTTACTCAGATCTGTCACATATCTTCAATAAACAAGGTTTTGTCGATGAAAGATCAATGTCTTCATACTGAATGATTATATGACAGTAGTTTTCAAATAGTATTTCTTGTAAACCTAGCTGAGTTCTAGTATCCTAAAGTAAAAAATTTCTAAGATGGAATAATCAAGAAGCTTCAACAATTATATGCAAACAAAAAGTAATTGAAGGGTTAAACTTTTCTCTGAGATTTTATTTAGAATATTCTATACTAGCAATTCAAAATTAATCACAATTTAAAAAACTTATGAATAACACACATTTCTCAATTTGAACGTACATCTGACTTTCCCGTTCATGGTTACATTAAGTGAATAGAATTAAGTGGACAATGTTACTGAGGCTTTAATGACCTCATCAAAGACTCAGTAACAATGGGTATATTAGTTAGAAGAATGTACAAAGGTGAAATTTGCAGTTGGTTCCCTGTTGTTTCTGGAAAACATGGTACTCTGATCTTTCTGGAAAACAAAGTTGATATATACCAGGGGTGGCCAGATACACTACCTTTGAAAGCTACATTTCAGTAAAGAGTATTTAAAAGGGCAATTTATTTATTAAAAAAAAACAATGAGAAACTGAAAATTAGTTTATTTTTTTAAAGTTTAGCCACAAGTCTCCCTTTCCCAAGTCAGCCTAGTTCATAGCTGAATCGCAAAACTGTGTAACTTTCTTAACTTAGACAACTTTGACTCAAAGCAAAAGATCCAGCAAAACAAATGTGTGAAAAAATGTCACAATTTTGCTTGGTTGCCTGAGCGCTGGTTTGACAACGTCACACATAACAAAGCTCACAAACGCAAGATATCTTTTGTTTGCTTCAATAAGAGAAATGAAAATTTGATTTTGAATTTATTTTTTATTTCCGCTTCAAAAGAGAAGAACCAATGAAAACACCTTTATCGGTGCACTCTCAAAGCGATTGCCCTGACAAGTCATCAACCAAACTTTCGGCAGCTAAGATGGACAACATTCGAAAAGCATACACATACAAGGATTTTCTAAACAAAATTGTTTGATGGAATCGAAACAGTATTTTTTAATAACATTTTTATCTGTATTTTTTAATAACTTTGTAGCAAAAAATTAAATGAAATGATTACTTTTGAAAAAATTGATCAGTTTTAGTTTACCACATTTCAAGCATATATTTTATTTGCATACAAGCTGCACTATGGCCACCCCTGATATATGCAGAAGGCCACAAAAGTATTCGTAAACATCACATTCCTAACCATTTTCACAAATTTATCACACAAAAGCTTTCTATTTTTCATGACTTGTCAAAATAATCAAATGATTAAAGGTTGTGCTAAAAATATTTAAAATGAAACATGATCCATGAAATCTGAAACAAAAGTATTTGGTCATCTTGAGGTAAAAGTATAAATGTTGAATAAAACCATAAAAATGAATGCCTATACGGCTGCACTTTGTCTAACACCTTAGATTGCTTTTAAGTCTATCATTGTTTACATCAGGCATTTGGTTCAACTAGAATCAATTTAAATCTTTTTTTCTGCTTGGAAATAGATTTTCAATGGATTTCACTATTTTATGACCTAAGCAGCATGTGATTTTCCACATAAAGTAATTGATAGGAAAAATACATAGCTTAAAATGAGGTCAGATTGAAAAAAAATTATTATTTTTTTATTTATTATACACTAACCATATTTTTGTAGGCCAAATACATACTACTTTTTGGATAACTGGAAAAGTAGATAAAATCTACCAAATTCAAATTTACCATAAAAATTTTCTAATTTCTTTTTAAAACATCAATGTATACATATTGAACCTCAGTAGCAACAAATTCAAGAGTATTTACTCCAGCTACCAATACACACACCCAGATCATTACAGAATATGCTCTATATTTGACAGTATACTTAAAGACAATGAGTATCAAGATAATTTAAGACACTTATTTTAAACAAAACATTATTTAAAATTAGCACAATATAGGACATACAAGTTAAATAGAAAAAAATACAGGTTTTTTTAAATATATGCATCAAACTGCTTATCCTTCTTTTTCAGGTATTAAAATAATTCAAATCAAGAAGAATTCATAAAGACTGTTTTAATTATTTTAAGTGATTTCTGATCAATTTACTATTTTTCTAAGTGCTAAATACAAATAATAAATTTAAAGCAATTAAATACTTGTTCCTAAAATGCGATTAAAAATAAACGTCGATAACTTACTACAGAGATTTTCATTGCAAAGTCAATGAAATTAGCTGGTAGACTATTTTCTTTGGCTCTTGTAAGCAAAGTGGCTAACTTTTGATTCTCTTCTACAATCGGACCAGCTTCTGTTAAAAAAGATACAAACTTCATAAGCATTGCTACAATAACCTGAATAAAATATGTTTTGTAAAAAACGTAAAGAAAGTTAAACAAGGGATAAAATTATTGTCAGGATAACAAATCCTTGAAGGTATTATGGCCTATTTAATTTCATTGGGTTTCCTCTTACAGGTAAATTTTGTGGCACCAGTAACAAGGTTATTCAATCAAGTTTAATCCGACGAGATTAACGCAAAAATACTATACATCAGTAGTTTTTTTAAATTACATTGAGGAATGGGTTGTATTAACCGTTTCCCTTCGTGCAGCCCAATATAAACTAGCCTTTGAAATATGGTTGTCAAGAGGTAGAACATTAAAATTTGAGTTGGACATACTAGCACAAACTGTCAAGTGGCTAAAATTCAAAGTCTCTCCAGTGGAACATAGGGGGTAGACAGGAATGTCTTTCACACCAATCCAGTGGAGATGTCCTTGGAGATTAGTCATGTCCGTTTAAAATTCATATGTTGGCCACAAAGATTCGTCTGGAGAGATCCATTGGGACAGGATAACATAATAGGCTTTCCCAGATTTTACTCTTAGAAACAGTCTCTTGAGTTTTGTTTATGTATCTCCCCACTGACCTCACAATGGTGGAAAGAAAGCATGTAATGAGGGCTGCACCAATGAACGGTAGCTTAAGAATTTCTATGGACGCGAGTAACACTACCCCCCCCTCCCTACTAGACATCAGTTACTGGAAAGATTGTTTGCTATGAGCGATGGACTGGCTTTCTGAACGAGTTCAAGGACAGTATTGGCACCCCTAAAGCTTTTTTCATTTTTTAATGGCTGGCAGAAAAGCAAAATACACATACTAAGGAAGTTAGCAAAACTATTCAGAAAAATTGATAAATAAAAGGTAAAACAACAAAAGAAAAAAACATATTAGTTGCACACCTATCCTCTAGTCTTCCAATATACAACAGAGGTTCCAGCTAGAAAACAGTACAAATTTGCTGATTTTGACTAATTTAAATTTGTTGTAACCAAAATATTCTGCGTTTCAAAGCAAATATCTGGAATAAAATGTTTTCCCAAAGAGAAAATCAAAAATATATCTGATTTTGAGGTTTTTTTTTAATTACAAGCATAATATTAGAAGAAAATTTTGCTTTCATGAATATCAAGAGATTATTTCTATTTAAACTTAGTTGAATAAAGTACAAAAGGTTTACTAAATAAGCTAGGAGATGATGGGCACATATACTAGTTTTTAACTAACTGAAAACTAATTTTAAACAGTGCTGATTCCCACTTGAAAGGGCATCGGTTCAAGCTTGTGAAACCTTTCCACTGGGAAGACTCAAAATTAGCTAAAAATACTTAGTGCATAGCATGAAGTAAACTCAGAATCTGCCTGTTTTTAGTGAGGGGAAAGAAATATTTATTGTGCAGTTGTCATTCTAATACAGGTGCCAACTCCTAGAGGCTTGAACTTGTGTCCTCACAAACAGGAGAGAAATATTTTCATTAATCATAATTATAAATAAATGGTTAAAAAAAAGCATCTACACCCCTCCCTTAAATATTAGGGGTGAAAACTACAAATAACACAAGTAACCTGATATGCAATGATTCAACTTCTCTTAACCTTTGGACTATACGGCCACCACCTACAGCAGTTGTACCTTGATCGCACCAAGAAAGAAATTAGGCTACTGACATTACAGCAGTTGTACCTTGAAAGTTAAAAAAATCATGCCAGTTATATCTATAACCATGGTCAAAAGGTTAACACAGTCACTTTGCCAGAAGGCGTTAAGTTCCAGAGACCAGAATTCCATACAGAAAATTTTCAGGAAAGTTAAATTGGCAGATTCGGAAAAAAAATCTTTTTCTGTTTCACTACAGTATAGATTCGTTGCCACTGACCTTGAAATGTGTGCTGAGTAAGTTTATATAGCGATAATACACTAGGAAGAGTCATGAATTTCAAAACAGAAAGTATGACAAAGCTTTTCAACTTCCATCTCAATAAACATTTGATAAACACAACTGAAAACATACACTTAAAAATAAATAGTACTGAATATAAAATACAATAAGTAAGTGCAAAAATTTAAGAAATACAAAGTATAATAATGACACGATCCTAGTTACTGGTGCAACAAAAATTGAAATCTCGCACCTTCAAATAGTATTTTCCCCAATGACATTAACAAACAATACAATAAAATGGCACAGTAAACATAGATAAAACAAAATGGGGTTGTCCTCAAGAACCCAGCACCGAAATTATGGAATGGGTTTATCCCATTTATGGTCCAAATAGCTGTTAGGTGAATAAAGTTTTAGTCGCCAGTTTGGTGGATTCGGTACCCTGTTTTTAAATTATAAACTCAAAATAAAGACACGATATGGCGTGAAAACAAAAATAAATTATTTTGAACCTCTTATTGCTCTTTTGATGAGCCGCAAGTACTTAAAACGAATAAAAGTTTGCGTGAGATCATCATTGCCAAGATTTTTCGACTCCTTATGAGAAGCTACAATTGACCTAAAGTGTGTTGTTCCCTTCAACAAAAAAGAACTTTCACTCAGCAAAGATCTTTTGCGACCGAAATCGCTCAATTTTATAGAGGGAAACAAAAATTTTGAAAGTTTCAAACATTTAATATTTGAAGACATGCCGATATCGTAAACATTCACGCGTTTCCAGGGATAAACTTTTCATAACAATAAACAAGTTGTTAAATTCACTTCACTTTCTCACAGACCATACAGAGGTGTCAAGACCAAACGAAAGAATATATAACAGACACCCATGCGTCCTCGAATATGGAGTAGGTAGGAAGGCATTTTAATTAAAGTCACACTGAGACACTACAAAATACAAAGGTCTATTGTTGACGAACCGGGATCAAACCCGAATATTCTAAGTATTATTTTTGAATTAACGTCACACTGGAGCAACACAACGGGCAATTGGAGACCCCAAAGAGGAAGATTTCAGGGCAACAACACGTAATTTCGAACCCCTGTCAGGTGACGAGATCACACCTGTGATGACACCGCACTCTCCAAACTACTCCAGAGTGAGGACATTTCAGGCCTCTGCAGATTTAACGTACACCTGCCTCCTTTGTACACGATGGTCCTTGGTTGGATTTGAACTCGCAACCCTCCGATTGTTAGACCGTGACCCCTTTCAAACGGTCTACCGCAACGGTTACCATGGCCGAGGCCATAGCCTTTTTCTAAGTGCAGATTTTATTGAAGTTCGAGACTTGTGATTGGCATCTCAACATCGTGTGTCATTTAGTGGTGTCATCTGTTTTGGTTTGAGCATGGTCTTCTGGTTTAAATATATTTCGTTTCATGATCTTATGTTGATGATCCTACTGATATTAGGCCATGGCTGAAAGAAAATTCACTCGTAGCCTAAATAAACCGGGGTCGGCTGCACAAGTTCGTGAAACTGTATCGCAAGCGGTACGGGAGAGTACACTCCTTGTAAGCTGACAACACTGCTAAATACTTTATTATGACATGGTTTTAATGTGTATTTTGGAAAACATTGAACACTTATGATTCATATTTAGGAAGCAAAGGTGTTTGTAAACTATTGTAAAAAAACAATTCAATGCAAAACGTTGAACATATCATCTATGCAGGAATTCTCCCAGTCTATTAATCTGTCTGCTAATCTTTAGTTTCAGCTCACAGTCCAAACCGAAAGTGACCCATTCATATCTAGACCCTCCAAGCATTTTATTTACTTAGAAAATACAATGAGTCATTGGCATAACTGTATAGGATTTTATCCTAAAATAGTGAAGGACCATATCCATGTTGACTATTTTAAAAGTCGTCTCCCTTTTAAATCTTGGTGACATTGCTGTGTTATTGACTTACTATGCACCAAAAAAAATAATACATGCTTTTTAAAAGACAATTTAGATTTAAAGCAAATAAATTTATAGATCCCACTTAAATTTTGAAACAGACAAAATATATGTTTGAATACATTTTTGTAACAAAAAACTTATCAATCTAAGTGTTAAAGCATTGCATGGATTTAAAATGTTCAATCCATGGACCAATTTGTGTATGCAATGTGTCTAAATTCGTTGTGTACACAAATTAGTTATTGAAATGTATTGAGATCATTCTGAAAAAATTGTTGATTTTACTATGAAAGACAATAAAAATTTTAAAGTTCAATTTATTCTTTGGTTTATACAAGTAAACAACTGTTGGAGATTGGTTGGGTTTATGGGGCCAAACTATACCAGACATCAAGCAAATGCACACATAAGGAAAGTCTTGCACTTAAAACATACATTCACACAGGGTTCGGTAAAATAATAGAATCTGTTGACTGCAACTAGCGAATTATGAAAGGAAGTATATTAGATAGACTCAGTATTAAGAATATAGTAGCATAGAACATATTAGATACTCGGTATAGAAAGTATTAGACAATACTCAATAAAATGTGTATCTGTTGGCTGTAAAACAAATATTTGTTGATTATTCATTATTGTAAATTTTTATACTGAATTAATACTATGCAATAAAAATGTCAAAACAAGTTATTTTTCTATCTTTTATAATAAAATGGGAGGTTCAAAATGCAGATTTGAACAATGTTTTCACTTATTAAATACAGTTGTAATGAGAACTAATTTAATTGATTATTTCTGACATATCACAATTTTGAACCTTGATTGACCGTGAAAATATTGAACTTTTCATGCTAACCAACATTGTTTTATTAATTTTATTTGAACAAATCTATTTTAAACTTGCAAAGAATACTTTACAGATTGTTTTAAAATGCTGGCAAAAATATAAATTTATAAAGCAAATTAAAATAAATTCATGCCTGTGTGTATTTCTTCTCTTGCGAATCAGTAAATCTTTATGTGTGTATGTTCATTTATTTGATGCAACTTAACCAAATATGGCCCACTAACCAACTTTCCCACTAACCAACCTTTATGATTAACTGATTCATCCAACGCCTATATTAAATCAACCTTTATGAAATGATTCATCCTAGGCCATCTCTTTACACACTTTAAAAAATTCTTTTGAGAGGTTCTACTTTATAAGTTCAGTTTTATAAATATGCTGGTCTCTTTATTGTTAATATTCACTTTTGTCTGTTTCCGACCTTCTAACATCAATATTTAAAATTGTCAAGCAAAGTAGTCTTGTAAAATCAACTTAACAAGTATCAATCTCAAATGATTGCCCGGGGTAAACTTAATTAATCTCATTTGGTTGTTTATTGAATTGGGAAAGAATGTAAAATCGGCCTTCATGATTGCAGCAGCTTTATGCACCTTAAGTCTTTTTGTCTAGTTAAATAGAACACAAATATTCCTTTTAGTTTACTGGCCAGGGACACATCTTTAGGCACGGGCAGTCTTCAAGAACTTGAGGTACCATACTGATATATTCTTTCCCATGGGCTTTACTACCTCTGGTAACATGAGAGTTGCAACACCAGGAGGCCCAAGTAATCCATCTCCTGCCTATCCTTTTCACAATTACATGACATTATTTGTCTTCTGTTTGGCACTGCTTGGCCAAATTGTACTCTTGTATCATAAAATTCGAAGCCAACCATTTAATTTAATTTAGCTCCTTAAGATTAACTTTACAAACTATCTTCCAAGTAATTGGAATTGTTTCTAAGGCCAGAAAATCTCAAATGTGTATGCTATTTGCTGCAAGCTTTACAAATTTGAACTATGCAATTTTGGATTTTTTAACTGCATACACTAACATTAACGAATTAATTTACTTAAAAATGTTCACTGAGAAAATGGTAAGTCTGTATCGTTATGTAATCTGTGCTATATTTCAAAGAACACTTTTCTCTTCTAAAAAAATTTCATTTATTAAAGTCTAAACTAGTAGTGGTGAATTGCAATCTGATTTACATTAAAATGTGTTTCTTGCTAAATTGGTCCTTGTGTAGCAAAATATAACAAGATTTTTTTGAGCAATAAAGGTATCTGTTGTTTTAATCATGATTGAAACAAGTTTATTAACTTAACCTTTAATCATGATTGAACATTTGTAGTTCATGTTAAAAATGCTTTAAAATAATGTTATTTTTTTAGGTGAAACCTCAACTTATTGAGCCTGTTGATTTTGAAACATTTTTTCATAAAAATAAAACTTTGCTTCAAAATGATCCCTTACGAGAAATGCTGCTGTTTCCTCAAGATGATGTTCTGGTAATTACTTTTTGATGTACATTGTTTTTAAAGAACAAAATATTTAGGATTGTAGAATTTATGTCTACTTTAAGAGAGTAGTAAGATCTTTATTCCTAAGAAGTCATGATATTTTTTCTGATAATTTTTTTGCCTCCTAGAGAAAAATGTTGTGGAAATTCAATTTTTTTTCAATAAAAAAAATTATTTTATGTTTGTAAAAAATGTACAAACTTAGTTTCAAGCCAAGATTTGAAACTACTTAATTTTACAACAAAATTTGACTAACCCCTTAAAGCACGAGTTTTTTTCGGAAAACATGGTAACAAATTTATCGAGTTTTTTTTGACAGAAAATGAATATATAGGTATAGTGTAAGTTATTTTTTGCAATTTCAGTTAGGGGGGGGGGTAAAGTTATATAAAAAAATTATACAAATAAATTGTAAACAATTTGATTACATGACTTATTGAGCATGGCTGGGATGTTTTGTGTCATCTCTGTATTCACTAGACCTTGCCCCCTCAGATTTTCACCTCTTCAGGTCACTTCAAAATTCTCTGAACGTACTGGACTTCAATTCTTTTGCGACTTTCAAACAGCACCTCAATATCTTCTTTACAAATAAGCCTAGCGATTTTTTGTTATTGAATTTTCCAGCTGCCAGAAAGATGGCAAATAATCAAAAAACAAAATGGTGCGAATGTGATTCAATAACATTTTCTTAAGTTTATGAACTGCTTCATTGGTATTTATCATAAAAAAAAGCACACAACATTCCAGATGACCCAATACTTATTGATAAGTGAATTCTAAACAATGAGAAATAGGATTTTTTTTTCATGAATTTTGGTGCAAATTCTTTTTATTCTATTTTTTAATTGTGACAGGTTTTTTTTCTCAAAAGCAAGTCTTTAACCATATAATTACTTTATATAAAAACAACTAAAGAAATTCAAAAATTTTATTCATAAAATAGATACATAATGCAAAAAAATTCAAAAATTTGTCAGATTTTTTATTTATTTTGTACAAAAATTTATAATTTAGTAGTGAAGAGTGGGTTAATACCTACATCTTAAGGTAAAACAAAAAAAAATTTTGTCTCAATAAAATTGATTTTGAAAAAAGTGCAACCTCCTTGTTGTTTTCACACATCTGCTGTCAAGCAAAAAAAAAAAAAAAACAATTAAATAATTAATCTAATTTCTTCTTGCATTTATTTCAACATCAAAGTTAAGCCTGCATAGTGCCTGCCCCAACCTGCAGGGGAAAGTAGTATTGTATCAGTTTATATAATTATGGAATAAATTAATTTTAATAAATTAATCTGTATAAATTTTTTTTGTACAGGAAGAAATCATTACCAGAGCTCATCGAGCTGTCAATTCGAGTGTACCACAGCCGGCTGAAAATGAAATATCATCTCTTTTTACCCGTCAGTGTCTTAAAACATATGTGAAAGATTGGCATGTAATAAACTATAAATATAAAGCTTATGCCGGATCTTATCTCCAGCTTCCAAGGTGATAATCTTAAATTAAATTTAAATACTTATAAAATAAACATATATTTTTAGGAAAAATCACGTGTTTGAAATCAATGTTAAAATTTACATTTATGTATTTTATAATATCAGTGCTCAACCTCAATCACTCAAAATTTACTTTTGTACAGATTCCCAAGGCAAAGTGAACTAGAAGATCAAGTTTACGAAGTGGACACAGAGGCTGATGGTGGAAAGGATTCAGTATGGATAGTTCTTATTTGTGTAGTGTTTGCATTACAATTTAATACTGAACTTAATCAGTTTTGTTTTAAAAGACTTACAATTTTAATTTCCATATCTCTATATTAAAAAAAAATTTCTCAGCCGCTGTCGCAGAATTTAAAACTGGGTTGTTTACTTCGATTTTTAGACACTTTCCCGAGAAAATACGGATCAGAAAATAATGAAATTGGCATGTTTTTTTTTCTTTATTGTGTTCCTTGAACAATTTTGAGGTTTTTTTTACAATGTGGCTATTAGTTTAGGGTTTATTAAGTTTCAAAACTGAAAAAAATGAAATTAACTTTTTGCTGTTTCAAATTGTTTTTTTAATGCCCAGTTTGGTGCAAATGCTGCTAATTTGGCACTCTTAATTATTTTTATTTATTAATTATTTATAGGCATTTTTTATTTCTTATTTTGGTATTAAAAAAAAATCATGATTGTTTTTTTGGAGGTTTGCTAGTATGGTATATTTAGGATGAAATGGATCACTAATGTTTTTGTTTTTACATTTTCATGTAGATATTTTCTTTATTAATTTTCATTAGTGTCAACACATGTAGATCAACGCAATTATTTTTTTTCAGGTTAGCACTGTTGGAAGTGAAAGTGGCGTTATAAAAGAGGGTTACCTCCTTAAAGGACCGGAATCAGGGACAGATAGTTTTATAAGTCTGGCCACAAAGGTATTATTTGTGGCAAAAGTACTAACTGACTCCTTTGTATTATAAAGTGGAATTTGTATATAAATTAAAATCTGACATCTAGACATATTTAAAATAGATAATATGTTTACTATTTAGTTTTACTATGGTCATTATATCATGCATACCAAACACAACACTTTTGCTTGCTGCAATATAATCCAGTTTTAAATATTCTGTTTGTAATTCATGAGAAGTTATAAAACTTTTCATGTGATGCAATATAGGTAATTCTGATTTTTGTTTCCGTTTAAAATATACAAGATTGGATCAAATGATTTCTTTATTAATAAAAATGTGTACTAATAAAAGCAGTGTACATAATCTTATGTACTGTGTAATTTGTTTCTTACTCTCTTTTTGATTAACTTACTATTTTTCAAATATGGAATCTAGGGTTTTATAATTCATTTATTATGTGTGTGAGACAAATTTACTGCATAACTAAGTGCTTATGTGAATCAAATATACGTATTTGCAGTGAAAACAAACACTGTTACTGCCGTCAATAAAAAATGAGCCAAAATATGGTTAATCAATAAACTGTCTCAACCAATATCTTAGACTGCAATTTAAGTCAGTGTAGAAAGTTCCTTTGATGGATATCGGTAAAAACAGTTTTATCTCTTTTAGTCCTTCAAAAGAAGATATGTATGTCTACGCCAAGAAGTTGATGGTACTCATATTTTGGAATTTCACAAAGATGATCGAAAGACTGATTCTAAAGGAGCATTATGCATGGATTTTTGCAGTAAAGTGGCTAGAGTAAGTTATAATAATATAAATAAGAGATGTTTTTTTACTTTATCTAAAATTTTTAAGATTTGCAACAATTTAAAAAAAAATGCAACAGTTAAATGATATTCTTAGATTCTATCCAATTTTGTAAAATGCTATTTCTTTTAAGGCTACAGTGGACACTTAAAATGTGGAAAATTGTCCAAAATATCGAAAAAAATTTTTTGGCATAATTTGATACTTCATTAACCACTTTATCTTACAAAAAAAAATAATTCGATTTTATGCATTTTTTATTGAGTTATGGGGTAGTTTCGTTTTTCTCAAGACCACATTTCATGGCCACGCCCCTTTGTTTACATTTTTCTGTCATGCAAACAGAGCTGTCAAGTACTCTGAAAATCGCAATACTTTTATTTCTTTTGACAAAGCCTCACTAATTTTTTTTCAAATAATAATTTATTAAGTTAAGGATGGCAACGAAGAGTTTTAACTGTATCTGAGACTGAAATCGGTTATTATATTTGTTTACAATTCGCTCAGTTTTGTACGTGCATATTTCTTTCGATTTCATTCTAATTTCTTATTGAATTTACAAAAACAAACAGTTCTTTTCAGAACTAGAAATCTTTCTCGATTTTATTTGTTGATTACAACAATAAATATGGATCTAATATCAGCCAGATATAGAAAACCTAAGGGTCGTCCTACTAAAAGGAGAAAGATGTTGGCTGAAAACAGCATGAAGCGATGGCAGAAATCATCTGAAACTGTTCCCTCTGTTGATGGAAGTACTGACATCTTACAGCCAGCCAAATCATCTGAAACCAATATGATATCTTCTCAACCTGAAGCAAGTTATATTTTAACTCACAAGACTATGTTTTCGGAATTGTTACAAAAAGTTCCATGTAAAAGCTGTTCACAGTGTACTCTTACTATCAAACAGCACCATTCTCTGGGGTACTCTGTAAAGATGGAACTTCTATGCGAGACTTGCAATGAAAGCTATGGAACTGTTTTTTCAAGTTTTCAGGAGGAGGCGAAAGGCTCGCATGATGTTAACAACAAGCTGGTTAGTGCCTTTTTATCCATAGGCCGAGGCCATGCTGCTTTGGAAACTTTTTCTTCAGTGTTAAACATGCCGACGATGGATAAAAAAACATTTGTCAAGTGCATGAACAATTTATCAGTAAAAAATAAAGAAGTAAAAAGAAAAATGCTTGATATATCATGTCAAGCAGCTAGAGAAGCACATTTAAAGGTCGATGATTCATTACAAAGTAGTGAAATCATTGACGTAAGTGTCTCGTATGACGGCACTTGGCAAAAGCGAGGACATACTTCTAACTTAGGATTAGGTATAGTTATTGATATCCTTAGTGGACTTGTCCTCGACTTTGAAGTGCTGTCAAAATACTGTCAGAATTGTGCGGTGACTGGAAGTGAAATGGGAGTAGACAGTGCGGAGTTCCACATATGGCAAAAAGGACATGCCGACGAGTGCGATAAAAATTTCGATGGGACATCTGGAGCCATGGAGATGCATGCTGCACTTATAATGTGGAAGAGATCCATTAGTGAATGCAAAATGAGATTTGTTTCTGTGCTGAGTGATGGTGACTCTAAAACTTTTCAATTTTTGACAGAAAACAATATTTATGGATCAGACGTCATAATTGAAAAGGAAGAGTGTTTGAACCATGTTGCGAAGAGGCTTGGCACATCCTTACGCAATAAAGTTAAGGAATGGCGTATTAAAAAGGTGACTCTTGGTGGACGGAAGCATGGAAGCTTGACCGATAAAAACATTACAAAGCTGCAGAATTTTTATAGAAAAGCTATAAAAGACAATGCTCCAGACACCAAAAAAATGAAAACTGCAATTTATGCCAGCCTTATGCATTGCTCGTCCACTGACAAAAAACTTAAACACGGAAAGTGTCCTGAAGGGGAATCATCCTGGTGTTTTTACCAAAGAGGTATAGCCAAAGGTGAAACACCAGGATCACATGGTTCCATGAAAACACACTTGTCGGAACCAGTTGTGGAAAAAATTATGCCCGTCTATCAACGTTTAGCATCTGATGCTATACTTGATAGATGTATAGCAGGCAAAACTCAAAATGCAAATGAAAGTCTCCACAGCTGCATCTGGCGAAAATGTCCAAAGGAGGTGTTTGTTTCGAGAAGGAGGCTAGATTTAGCGGTGACCGATGCTGTGGAAAAGCATAACTTCGGACATGTTAAGTCTCTTGGGAAAGATGTGGACCCTTTGCTAAATGAAAGCTTTTCCATGAACATTGCAGAAAGACGGGATCAACGACGTATTTCCCAGAAAAATGCTGCTACCAAGAAAAAGAAAAGAAAAAGAAGTACTGCCAAAACAGATACAACTTATAGTGCCGGTGCATTTTAAATGAAAGTATAAAGTGATTTTAGAAATATCATCTATATGTATATTTCTCTTACGTGGCATGCAAAAAAGACGTTATTTGTTATCGCGTTTTGGCAACATTGTGCGATTCTTTGTTTACTAGGAGCCTCGCGCCTCATTTGAATCTATAGTGTTATCGGTTGAAATTTTATTGGAAAAAAAAAAGAATTTTAGTCGAGCTGTTGCGGTTTGTAATATAAATCTAAGAAAGCGGAGGATCTTTTCAGGGCTATTTAAAAAACGGTCCTTTTCAGGGATAACAATTATAGTACAACAAGACGCGTGCACTACAACTTTCGACAACAAACTCAGTCAAAAAGTGTATGGGTGGCTCGAGTACTGGGGAAATGTACACACAAACAACATGCTGGGTATTCTATTTACAAAGCAGCTCTCACATTGCAAGTAAAAATTTGCTCAAAGTTTTCATTTAAATTCTGATTCCAGAGGTACTGTATATATCTTTTATGTAATACAGCAAATTTAGATTTGAAAAATATTATTTTGGAATCAATCCCTTCTGCTAGGACACGTGTCTTCATTGATGTGAGCGAAGCGAGCATAGGTTCGTGCAGCGAACCAATGAGAATTGGAGAGCAGGGGGCGGGCCCCCTAGTTCGTAATAATACTGCTTTGATTTTCTGCTTGCGACTCAACAACCAGACACGCGTGTGTGCTATAATGACCAAATGACGTGGCAAATACAAGTGTGATGAAATACTTTTTTTCGTATTCGCTATGGTTATTTGACTTGGGAATAATTCACTGTATATAACATGTTTCCACGTAACAACAAAATAGTAAAATTTCCAGTATAAAGTATGCCTACCCTGTATTTATGTTACAATAGAGTTCTTCTATATCAAATTTAGGTTTATATCACTAACATTTTTAATATATAAGTACTTTTATATAGCTATATTCTTTTACAATGAAAAAAGTCTTTTTTCTCAAAATAAAAAATTTGCCTCGAAACAGAAATGCAAAATGTTCCATGCGTCACAATTTTTATCCAATTGCTACAAAACTTTCTGAAAGTATTCTTCTAACATGTAATTATAGTTTCTTGGATGCATTGTAGTAGTAATAATTGTTCGAAAGAAGAAATTTGACTTTTTTATTGATCAAGTCATTAAATTTTCTGAAAATTTCATATAAAACTACATTTTTGCTTATATTTTGTAAATTATCATATAAAACATCACATTGCATCCATTAATTAATAAACATTTGCCTATAGATATAAGATCAGGAGGAAATTTGGAGTTTTAGAAAAAATTGCAACGCCTGGAACGTTTTAAAATTTATGAATTCCCATCAAAAATTTTTTTTGAATTTCAAATTTTTTAAAAAGTATTCATTTTTTACACACCAAATTTTTCATGTGGTCTTAGTTATAACATAAGTACAAACTGACAAAATTTTAAGTGTGTAGATAAAAAATTATAAAAAAATTTTTTTAGTGTCCACTGTAGCCTTAAGATGTATTAATATGATTTGTGTTAAATTTCTTGACAGAGCTCAAAACGAAGCAAATTGGGTTTTGAACTTCAAATGGCTGATGGTCATAAGTCATGCATTTTAGCAGCAGAAAATGAAAGGGAATTGGAATTTTGGCTTTCCAGTTTAAATACTGTCATCATCAATGCAAAAAATAGTTCTGAAAATAATAAAAAACAGGTCATATCTCCAGAAAGTGCTGGTGAGTATAACTCATTTTATTTATTGGTCTCATTTCTAACGTCACAAGATTTCCAAGTAGTGTAGTATTGCTTTTATATAACATCACACATATAATGACTAAATAATCCCATTTAATTGACTGAAAGAACAGGGTGGTAACAGAACCAGGAAATCAGGGAATTCTCAGGGAACTTTTTAATTCTGGAAATATCAGGGAATTCTCAGGGAAAATTTCCAAATTTCACAAAAATCAGGGAATTTTTAAAATTTTTATGAAAACGGTAACTATTGTCGTTTGTGGCCTATTTATAGATGTGCGATTACAAGTACTTTTGAGAATCGAATAAATCGTTTTCGCCGAAATTGTAAATCGAATAAAGAACACTGGCGTCGTAATTTTCAAACACATCGAAAACCGCCGCCGTGGTTTTCGCAACTCAAGCGTCTCGTCGCCGTGAGGCCAGGGATACAACTTGTGGTATACAATTTTAAATTTGTGTTCCTAAGGATGTGTTTTTTGTGCATTAAATTAATGTTTTTTGCTTACAGCTATATTTTTGTAGAATTTTTTGGTAAAGCTTCAGTCTACATTTTTAATGGCCGTGGCGCTTTTTTTGGCGCACTTCTAAATTTGCCAAGGAAGGAATTATTTCAAATGAGCCACTGAAATCAACCGACAGTTCAACGAATTTTGAAAGAACTTTAAAGAATACTAGCCACACTGTACGTGGTCAGTATGGCGTTGTCCATGACAGTTCTTTTCGTGGGGTCAGGTGCTAACTAATTAGGTGTAGCTCGCTAACCCCCGGAGATTGCTATGAATACAGTTTGATAAATAAACGAAATGAGAATTCGTAGCCTATTGGATAACAGGCATCATGGCGTTGCCCGTGCTGTTGGTTTGCGAATGGAATGGAAATTCGTAAATTTTTCTGCAGATTTTAAATCCATTGAAATTTTTACTCTGTCTTTAACGGTCTAATATATAGAAAAAAGAACTAAATAACTCCAGTTAAAAGTTTATTTGTTTTTTATCGTCTGCTAGAAAATCATTCCTCCATGCAAAATGATTAGGGAAACGAAAAAAAATAAATTTAGAATCTGTGATCTTCTATGCTGTTACATTCAATAATAATTACATTTCATCAAATTCATTTTAAAATGTTCTAGATTGAATTTTAAAATTCGCAGCGTCCCAAAAATTGCAAAACGTTTGGACTGTCAGTACTTTGCGTGCAGGAACAAACAGACTGACAAACACTTCCGTTTATAATATTAAATATTCAAAATGAAAATTTAACTTTTAGATTACGACTATCGGAACGGACGTATCAATTACGGAGTACCTTGCAGAGAACTGCGAACCTTCACATCAGAATTAATGAAGAGTTTATTGATTGTAAACTTAAAAATAAGGGAAAGTTAAAGGTAGTGACAATGCACTATGAATAAGGTGAATAATTTAGATAGACAATAGAGTTTAATATTTGATACAATTAGGAGTCCAATTCACGTTCCAAAGGGGGGGAGATAATGAGGAATCAGTACCGAAAAGAGTGGCAAAATGCATGAGCTGTGGTGGTGATTTAGAAGTTTGGTGATGATTTAGGAGTTTGGTGATAAGAATGGGAGGTGTGAAAAAAAAATGTCAGTGTGGTGGGTCCAGGAGACTCGCCAATTACGACTATCGATATAACAAGCGCGATTCTATCTTGCCGCGATTCTTATAACTTTTAATGCACAACTTCTGTGACTGCCGTAGTCTAAATTATTTCTTGGCGCAATTCTTATAACTTTTAAGGTACAACTGATGTACTGGCCGTTGTCTAAATTCTTCCTTGGCGCGATCATGGTACAACTACTGTACCGGCCGAAGTCTAAGACATGGTGCACACATCCGATTTTTCAACGTGCGGCACCGAAGCTCAACTATGCACACATAACTGTGAAATAACGCTAGTACTCATTTCGTGCCATTTGCGATAAATATTCTATTGAAGAAAACAAGTTTATTTCGCTAACTTAGTGTCAAAAAAGTATATTTTGAAACAAAATAGACGTTACTGGATCAACCATTTAGTAATTACTTCAGACCGGAGAAGCGTGTGCGGCGAGCTGCTGCGCGGTGGGGAACTGCTGTACAAATTGCACGCACGGTGGACGTACGTCACCTCAGCAGCGCCGGAGGCATGTGTAAACTAATCTATTGGATCTAATGTATCTCAGACTGCTCTTGCTTTGCGGCAGCGTCGCCGTACGTTGAAAAAACGGATTAGTGCACCGAGCCAAATGGTTTAACTTTTCGCTTGCCGATGTTGCCATGGAAACCATAATAATCGTAATGCAGATGGGTTGCCTTAACCTGCCCTAACTCGCAACTAGAAGTGTGCCAAAAAAGCGCCAAGATCGTTGCCACCATTTTGAACATAGACTGAAGCTGTACCAATTTTGTTATGTTTTTTTGTATTTCATTTTGATGTATATTTGGCCAATGTAGGGACAGGTATAAGAAGTTCATGATCAAAATATTTTTTTCCCCCAGTTTTATCAATTGCTATTGTTAGAGTTCCATTAAGGGTTCCAACTCTTACAATAACAATTAAAATACCTAATGAGAAAAAATACAAAATATTTGTGGAGAATTAACCTTTTACCCCATCTGACCCTAAATATATAAAATACTGTTGTGTGGGTACTGTATATCGATACCAATTACAAATCCCGACATTTCTTAAGGGATTTTTAAAATCAGAGAAATTTTTGTCACACTATCATGGAAATCAGGGAAATATCAGGGAACTTTTTTTCGAGGATTTTGTTGCCACCCTGAAGAATACAATTCTATTCAGGGAAATTTTTGTCACACTATCAAGGAAATATCAGGGAACTTTTTTTCGAGGATTTTGTTGCCACCCTGAAGAATACAATTCTATTCGAAGAAAACATTCTTTTGATCAAGAAGATCAAAGTTTGTTATAAGGCATGTAGCAAAGACTGCAGGTTTACTAAAAAAAGCATATGCCCTGCTGATTGTAATAATAATTCTTATACCTTAAACTAAAAGCTTTTTGTACTCTCATGCATTCCGTCAATCAAAAGAATAGTTTGATTATATGCCTGCAAATGTTTATATTTGTTGTGTATAATGAGAAATACAACTAAATTCATAGAATTTGTATGAGATCAAAGTCTTTGTAAGACACAAACTGTTTCTTTAGTTACACTTATTAAAAAGTTTCCTCTAAACTTATTTGTTTTGGTTGTGAAGTTTTGAATATATGTATTTGTAACTAAGCTAAATGTATGCCTTTTACTGTGTTCATATTATGTGAAGATGTACATTTCATCGGTCTTAATAACAAAAGTTTAGCTGAAATCTGTACTTTAGTAAATTTTATTTCCAGCAACTCAAAAGATAATAGTTTTTAAAAATCCACAAAAATGGTTTTCAATTTTGAACTGTAAATGATAAAACGTTTGTAGAGTTGTTTGCACAAGAAATTAAATAGTTTAATTACAATTCGTGAAATTATGTACTATAATTATACAGAATTGGTTTTTTTTTCCACTCTGTTTTGATAGTTTACCCTTTTGTTTTATTAGGTGACTATTTATCTACTAATCAATCACCTTTTGGATATGGTACTTTGAAAGGATTAGAGCACAGTAAAAATCCAGAATTAGCAAAGGTAAAATCTATTTTAGATTACCTTCCTACCTTCAAGACTTAATCTATATCCTTAATTCCTTTTAGTATGTTATATTTTGTTCCCTTTTTTGAATTACATAATAAGACTAATAGCAAAGTTTGAATTATAAAGTTACTACTAAATAACAGCCATCATGGTGTTGCGTGTGGTGTTGGTTTCCTTTGCAAACCAAGTGGAGCTACGTAGCCTATTGGAATTCCAAATTATGAATGTTAGGAACAAACAACACTACGGTCAACACCGTGATGGCCTAATCATTGTCAAATTGGGCCAAATTCCAACTGCGAAGAGGTCTAATTGGCGTATGACATCACAATATCTTGCGAAAATATAAATATTTAATTGAAAAATTATTTATTAAAAGATATTAAATGCAAAATATCAATGTGGTGTAAAATTTTCCACAGATTTCAAATCCATTGAAATTTTCAATCTAAAGATACCGATTTTACAAAAAAGAATTAAGCAATGGCAGTCAAAATGTTTTTTATTTGCTTTGCAGAGCGCAAGAAATGAAATCTGTGATTTCTGGAATCTCGAATCAAATGAAGGTCATTCTGCAAAGCGGCGTTCATATTGGAAAATATAAAAATTTCAATTGAAAAATTATTTATACAAAGAAAGTCATAGTTTTAGATATCAATCTAATGTGAAATTTTCTGCAGATTTCAAATCCATTGAAATTTTTACTCTATTATCTTTAACGTTCTAGAAGATTTTAAAAAAAAATTTGTCTGCTGACAAATTGTTTCTTGGAGAATCAAACGGAAAACATAAATTTAGGCTCTGTCATTTATTTATGGTGTTGCCAGTCTAAACAAAACAAAAAATATTAAATGCCATTAAATTAATTTTAAAGTGTTCTAGATGAAATTTTAAAATTCGGACTAATTGTGTGCCGAATCCCACCATTGAAGTGCCCTAGATTCCTCAGGACAGTCCACACAAACACTTCATTTTATAATATTAGAGAAAGTGTATGCTTTGTACTGCTTCATTGTTACCTACTGTAATAATTAATTTTCTCAATAAGCAATTTGCAAATATAATTTTTGTTCTGGGCTTTCTTACAGCATTGAACACATTAAAACAGAAGCAGTTGATTATAACTATATTAACAAAACAGTATTTGTAGATGGCCAAGAAAGCCCTCTATAAAACCATCTTAACGGCCACAATTATTTCAGTATTTTTAGGAATGTTTTCAACTTTATATGCAGTTTTACACTCACATCAAGTTAGTAATAAAGAGGCGAGAAAATTCAAATGTATTTATTGCAATGTGCAAAAGTTTAAAACTTTTTAAATTAAATTGATTCTATTAAAATGCCCAATTTTTAATTTAGAATTTTATGTATTATATATTTGTTTCATGAAATAGTATTCAAATAAAATAATAAGGTCCAAGAATAATCTTAATTATTTTTATCTTTCAAATATGTGCCCTTCTGTATTTCTTAAACCTTCATCAAAAATTAATGTACCGCAGAAATCAGTGACTACACTGATTTCCATGTCTCCTGTTTTGCAAGCTTAGCCATATAAGAACAACAAATTGATAAAAGTCTGTTTAAATTTTTTTATTAGATTTAAATCAAATAAATCTGATTTTATTTTATTTTAGAGAATCGTGGTTTTTTTTCTTCATAGTGTTATAAAATTATTGACTTTTGCCCATGAAAAAAGCTCATGGGTCATTATTCCATATGGGGACACCTGAAGGGTGTTGCACCATAGTCATGGATTTTTTTCAAATTTTTACCATAGATAGACATGGCAGTGAAACCCTTAGATCTCAAATTTTTAAATATTTTGTCCAATATTAGCCGAGATACGATAATTTGAAAATTGACGAATATTACAAATTGGCGGCTATCTTGGATTTGCCACACTATCTATACAAGGCTCTAACTATAGAACTAATTGTTCAAATTTATTAATTTTGATACCAAATGGGAGCCGTTTATTTCAGGAGTGTACATAAAATACAAAACCAGTGGTAATTATACATTTTGGAGGAGTTTTTTACATGTAAAGTGGAAAATTCGCTTTTAAAAACAGTTGACTTTAAAGGGCTATAAAAAAATAAACCCTCTTATTTTTCTCTGAAACTTTGTAGTTGTATTAACTAACATATATACTTTAATCTGAGAAAAATTGAGAGCGTGCAACACATTTTTCATTTTCGAATAAAAGCTATTCTAATGAGCATGGAATTCAAAACGGTGGTCATCTTACAGTGCAAAAATGACCTAACTGTTCAGACTGCAAATCCATAATGGAAAAATTGAAAAATAAGTTTGTAAATGCTTCATTTTTAAAGAAAAGGTTCAAATTCTAACATTAGTACCAGATTCATGGACATTACAGCAAACAAAGATTTATTTTAATACCACAGAGTATTTAGTAAAAATAGCACAAAAATTAAAAACAACTAAAGGTATATTATCAATTTCTAATGAAAGAAAAAGTGTAGAATTAAGTTCTGATATTGTCGAAAAAGTGATAACATTTTATTATGATAATACTAATAGTCGCATGTTTCCAGGAAACAAAGATTGCATATATGTTCCTTCTAAAAATAGAAGAGTATTAAAACAAAAGAGATCGGTTTTGCATAACTTAAAAGAATTACACATTGCATTTAAAGAACATCATAATTTAAAAATTGGACTTTATAAATTTTGCTCACTACTGCCAAGAGAATATGACTGTTGGAAGTTAAGCTATTTATTCAATGTGTTTTTGTAATATCATAAAGATGTTAAACTCACGCTTCATGCTATTCATGTAAATGACTATGTATCGTTATTAAAAAAACTAGTTTGTACCATTGATTCAGAAACATGCATGGTACACATGCTGTGATAAGTGTCCATCTCCAGAAATGCTTAAAGAATATTTAATGCAAAGTGATGAATTAGAAATATGCAGTGAAATTGCTTATGAACAATGGGCAAAGACTGACTGGGGCAGAATTAAAAACATTAATTACAAGAAAACTAGAATTGGAGAAAAACATCAAATAGCACCAACATTCCAAAATGAACAATATGTTGCATGTGTGAATGGAATGATATATTGTTGCATTACGTTCATGCATCCTATACATGGCCAGAGCCCTTAGATACATGTTGGATTGCTTATGAACACATAATAAAAGTCGCATCTTATCCCGCAACTATAACAGGAAGAACATACCACATTGCTCATGATGAAAATGAATTAATTGAACTATCGTTCCAAAACAACAAGACAAATTGAATCATGCTTCTTACTTGTGTTAATGTGGTGACCATTTTTATTTATGTTCAACATTTATCTTCAAAGACCAATTTTTATTTTAAAAAATTCAGTTCTCTAAAATTTTAGTTCCATTTTGTCAATTTCAAGAACATGATCAGATTTACTACAATGTTTCTTTATTTTGGACCAGCTTAAAAAATTTAAGTTATGTCTACGGTGATAAGTTTTGTTTTTTGTTGATCCTATATCAATCCATATCTTATGAGTGTTTGTGTTGTACAATTATAATAATTATTATATTTGTTATAAGTATTTTTGTATTTCTAAAAAGACGAGAAACTATTAAGTAAAAGAATTTCACTGGTAATTTTGAAACAAGATATCCTAAGCATAAATGTAATATTTTGCAAAATTTGTAAAATATTGTAAATGCAAAACATTTTGAAAAGTACCTTTTAAAAATTTAAATAAATTAAAAACATTTTTCTACGGTGCTTTCTACAAGTACTTTAAAAAAAAACATGCTATGAAACACATTTAAAATAATTTTATACTGTATTGATATCTAAACATGAAAAAATGCGAGCTTGCTTTGAATTAGTACATCATAAAAATTCAAATTTGATCATTGTTTTTAAGTTATCGTCATTTTTGCACTGTAAGATGACCACCGTTTTGAAATCCATGTGGTCATTAGAATAGCTTTTATTCAAAAATGAAAAATGTGTTGCACGCTCTGAATTTTTCTCAGATTTAAAGTACATATGTTAATTAATACAACTACAAAGTTTCAGAGAAAAATAAGAGGGTTCATTTTTTTATAGCCCTTTGAAGTCGACTGCTTTTAAGAGTGAATTTTCCACTTTACGTGTAAAAAAACTCCACTAAAATGTAAAATTACCACTGGTTTTGTATTTTATGTACACTCCTGAAATAAATGACTTCCTTTTGGTACCAAAATTACTAAATTTGAACAATTAGTTCTATAGTTAGGGCCCTGTATAGATAGTGTGGCAGATCCAAGATGGCCGCCATTTTGTAAAATTGACCAATTTTTAAATTATCGCATCTCGGCTAATATTGGACAAAATGTATGAAAAATTGAGATCTAAGGGTTTCACTGCCATGCCTATCTATGGTAAAAATTTGAAATAAATCCATGACTATGGAGCAACAACTTTTTCTTAAAATGGGTGTTTTCACATAAAATGACCGTCATCCCATTTTTCCATGAATTTTTTGACTAATTTTTTTTTGAAAATATCCTAACTATAATTTTTAATGTAGCTATAAAGCAATTTTTATTTTGGAACAACCTTTTGTATCTGTTTGTATTGAACATAATGTGTTCTCTACTGACTTTTTTAAATAATGAGCATTAATTAATACTAGCCAATCAAATTTATATATCTTTTCTCTTTCTAACAAATAACATTAAATTTATCATTACGTCATGACATTTTTATTTTAGAATCCTTAGTAATGCAATTCAATTTCTAAAAAAAAAATGTAATATTTATAACATTACAAATCATCCTTGATTGTCTAAGATTATTTAATCACTGAACATTTTGTTTGTTGCAGTATGCTAGAGAAACAGATTATTCTATTGCATATGCAAGAAAAGAAAACCGGCAAAATCTTTTTGCTATATATCCAGATATGCAGGTTAGTATCTCATTTACTTAAAAAGTCTTGACCTGCTTACTATAGAATCAGATTTTACTTTATTACCTTAATTATTTTATTATTTTTTGTACTTCATGCATTAATTATTAGTTTTCTCACTGTGATTATCTGTTCTAATTTTTAGCGAACTATTCATTCCTCCCACACATATGATTTAGAGAAGGAAGTTAAGCCTTTTAAAGAAGAATTTGGAACACGAATATTTGTGAAATGTGAAGAAATAAGTTTTAGATTACAGGCTCCTCTTGAAACTGAAAAAAGTTCCTTATGTCAGGTAAATTTCAAAAAATAAATAAATGTGTTATACAAAAATTGTTCTAAACTTCTGTTTTAAGATTATACTTATTGACTTCTGTATTTTTCTTTGTGAATATTTTAAGTTTGATATGCAATTCGCTTAAATGTTAATGTATTTTTATTTTCCCCTCGATTTATGTGTATAGTTATAATTTATAACTTTAATAAATTAATTTCTTAAAAATTCCGTATGAAATTTGGATCAGTTAGTGTTTATTCGGTATCAAATTACTGATTGGGATGCAAAAATTGTCTTAAAATATGTTTTCTGCTACTTCATCTCAAATACTTTTATTTTTGCATTTAGCATAGATACCATAAAATTAAACTCAAATATATGTAATTTTTTTTTTAGTTCATTTTTGAGCTATCTGTCTTTAAAATATCATAAAAAATTGTTTTTGATCCAAAATGGCTTAAAATTTTTGGAATCCTAGATTCACTCAGCAAATTAGTTGACAATCTGACATGAAATGACAATTACAATACCCTACAATAATGGACCAGACAGCAAGATGTGATGGTATAAGGGAAAGCTTATACCATTGCATCTTGCTGTCATCACTTATTAAGAGGCCCTTTTTAAGATGCTTTAATAGGGGGACGGCCCCCCACGTGCTACAATTACGCTGGGCATACTTTGAACAAAGTTTTGATACACATCTATGGGTATTTGTGTCCATTCCCGCTGCAAGAATGTTGCCAGCTCAGCTGTAGATTTCGCATGTTGTTCCTTGGTCCATAAGCGTCGCTCTAACTCATCCCACAAATGTTCTATGGGATTTAGGTCGGGACTCTTGAGCTGGCCAGGGAAGATGTTTTCCATCCATATCTTGATAACACTGCTTGACAGAGGCTGCAACATGACAAGGTGCGTTGTCGTCCTAGAAGTAACATTCGTCCATTCCATAAAATTGACAGTGCTTAGGAAGAACCTGATTGTCTACTATGTTCATGTAGGCATTGGTGTTCAATTTACCAGGAACAACATGTAAAGGTCCCAGGCCAAACTACGAAATCTCAGTCGAAAATACTGTCAAATTTTATGCAAATCCACTGGCGTCCAGTCCATTATTAAAGGGTAGTGTATATCCTATGTTCACTTTAGTTGATCAAAGTTTTCTGAATGATTTTGAAATTATCTAATTTATTTTGCTGTATTTTTATATGTACTGAAAAATGTCTAGATTGATTGTCTTGCTGTTGTAAATTATAAAATGATTGTATTGTGTAGGAAATAGTGACTAGGAAACGCCAAACTAAATCAAATTCAAGTGATTACAATAGGTATCTGTAAACCTTTGTATTTTAATGCTTTTATGTTCTTTCCAGAAGATGTTTTCTTTAAGCTTAATTATTTTTTACTTCAAAGAGTATAGATGCTAATTTTCCAAATATTTTTTATTTGGCAGGTGAAAACATTAGACAAAAAAAATGTAATAATTAATATTGTTTTGGATTTATTTTAGTACTTTTGAGGAACTAATACTTTTTTGCAAATGTTTGTGTAGATGAAAAGGAGTTTCTGAAGTATAAATTTGGTATTGATTATTGTTAAATATTATTATTATTGATTATTATAAATTTGGTCATTGGTATTGATTATTATTTGCATTTTGATTTGTTATTTTCATTAATTTCCATTTAGATTGAACCCTACATAACTACATTGTCTATTTATGATGCGAAGAGGAATCGAAAAGTCAGTGAGGATTTTAAATTTGATGTTAATCACCCATACATTCGAAATATGCTTCCTAAAAGTAGGAGAAATAGTACACCACCTATTCAAACAAACACACATTCTAATTGCAATGGAGATAATAATCAGAGTTTTCCAAATCCACATCTGAAAGACATTGGTGAAGAATGGCTTGCTTTCCCTAAACAGGTAATATTTTTAATAATTCATAATTCAAACTGATGCACTTTTAATGTCATTCTTCAATTCAACTTCAATTTCAAAGAGCAGGAAACTGCCTGGCTTGCTTATCAAGTAAACCAAATTGTATGAATGATTTCTGTTTTCAAGATATCTGAGCTTTTAAATTATGGCATGTACAACAACTGTTCTACTGCTAATTTTTTACTCCTTCTCAAACATCTTAATTCAGGTACTATACTGCAGATTAGACATCTTGATCTGAAGATCACCAATATTTGGGTTATTAAAAATGCTTTGTAAAGGATGCACTAACTCTTTTAACTTAAGACATAATTTACTTTAGTAGCAGTAACAAATGTAAATAAGAAAGATAAGTAAAAACTACAATGCCAAAGTTGCAAGGGCGAAAATAACCCAAAACTAGCTATAGCTGAACTTTGTTTGTTTGAATAGAATATTTGTACGTACATGCATGTACTTGTACTCTCGATCTAAGCGAATAGGGCAAGAATCTGCATATCGATATTTATTTCATTATCCCAAGATTGCTACAAGATTAAATCAAAGATTTTGGGAGACCAAAAGTTTTGTGTATGGCAACTTACCAACAGTCACATTCCAAAGGTAATTAAAAATGTAATATCCTTGACAAATTTGTGTTAAATATTTTTTTAATAGTAAGAAAGTTTATTAGTAGAAAATAGTTGAGTATATACTTAAGTCTCAGAGTGAAGTTGCTGCTGAGAAGAAAATTCTAATGGAAACATCGAATGTTTTATAAAGAAGTTTTTAAAATACCAATTAGTTTACTTGATTTTGTTCTTAGTTTAAAAAAAAAACCTGGAATAAAAAAATTTAATTTTTCCAACATCAATTGTTGTTATTTTGGAGACTGAAGCGTATTTATCGCTTTCATCTTTTTTGTTGAATTATTGGCAATTTCTTTTCAGTTTAAATCATTTTACTTGATTAGCATACTGCAGGAATATTTTTTGTGTATTTCAATTTAGAAAAGTCCTCCAGCTAAATTTAAGTATAATGACTGTCTGCCTTTTGGACACCAAGCTCATTTACCAGTTTAAATAGCTTTTTTTCAGTAAAAAATTACCATAGAATATTTTCTAACCGCAATTCATTTAATAATGCTTTTATATTTGACCTTGAATGCATCCCTTTCAAAGGCAGAAATGGGTCAGTTTCAATCATAGGTCTGCATCTTAAGTTGGTGTATCGTTAGCAATTATTCCACTAACAATATATTTTGCACATATTTTTTTCACTTGTCAGTTTCTTAGACAATGACTCTCAGAAAATGCTCTGAAGAAATTGCAAATCTCTTGCGAGAACTATCCAAAAATGAACCTCATGGTACTGAACTTTTTCCTATTCCAAGTCAAATTGGAATAAAGAATGTGTATAGTGTGAAAATAAATCAGAATTCAAATGTTGCACTGATGCTGCTGAAAAACCTAGAATAATTAAAATTTGTATCACTTGGCCTGGCAATATATGAGAAATATATAATGGATGAATGATAGCTTTGCAGCTGGAAATATTTTACATGAAAACAAGGTCCTCTTATTCTGATAAGGAAAATAGCAATGAGTCTCTAAGTTCAAGAATCAATGGGTAAAAGCATCAAAATTATAAATCAAAATCATACTGAGAAACTTATCTGATTTACAGGAAATTTGAAATTAAAAAGAGTAATTTCTAAGCAATGAATGCACATGCAAAACATGTTCATCAATTAAATGAGGTGCTCAATCTGCCAAAAAATTGGCTTATTACAGTTGTTAAATTCAATTGTAAAAAAGGTATGTATGTAACATATGTTTGATAAATTATTGTTTTTTTCTGCATAAGTATTAAGTTGCCAAGAAAAACACACTTTTCTTTATTTTTTTTAATTTCATTGCTTTTTGTGTATTCTATGAGTTTAACAATTGGTTTACTTTTATTTTTATTGCATAAATAATCATAAGCTGGCCGACCGGTCTAGTGGTTAAAGTGTTGGCCTCTGGATCAAAAGGTTCCTGGTTCGAATCCTGGGTCAGGGCATGGATGTAAAATTATGCTGTCCTTTGTTAGGAGCAATGATGGTCCTCCCACTGGGTGTTACTTCACAAGTGGCCATCACTTCCTGCATAATGGCCAATGATTGAGTTCATAAGTGCCTGCCATTGGAAGAAAAAAAAATGATAAGCTTATGAAAATGTCATAAAATAAGCTTCCAAGTTAGCTAAAAAGTAGAAAATAATAGAGATATCTCTATTTTACGCTATTTATATACTCATGTCAAAACGATACTGGCAGCTTTTCTAGAGTAGTGGAGTGCCAGTTCTAGTGCTAAATACAAATAAATAAACTTCAAGATAAATATATTTTAATGTTACTTTTCATTTTTTACAGGCTGTTTTCAATGTCCAACATCCAGAGTCAGAGCTGTACTTTGTTTTAAAAATTGAGAAGGTTCTTCAAGGTGGAATATCCCAAGCTGCAGATCCTTATATCCGAGCTCAGTCTGGATCGAATCATATACGCTTGGGTGCGAAAGTTCAGAAAATTGCTAGAGCATGCTGCCAAAGACTTGGACATTATCGAATGCCATTTGCATGGGCTGCCAGGTATAAAACACTTGCATTGTGATACTGATATGCTTCATTAGTATGTATTATAAAATTCTGGAAGTATATTAAAATAGTAATTTTACAGTTCAATTGTATTTAATTTATGTGTTTGAATCTTTTTAGGCCAATATTTAAATCGCTGAGTGGTGAATTAGATACTACAGCTGAGTTTGGACCCATGTATAGACAGGAAGGCACAAAACTTTCAGATGAAGACTTACTACGCTTTCTGTCAGATTTTAAAAAGTAATTAAATTATCAGGATATGAATTTTAGTTTTCCTTACACTAACAGCAACACTAAGGACATTAAACAGTGTTAATAAATCTTAAAAAATTTTAATTTTAAAACATTTTCCATTGCTTAAAACATTTATTTTTTAGTGTAATTAAGAAACTCAAAATAAAAGAGGATGTGTTGTTTCTATTTCCTTCCAAGTGATGCTTTTTGTAAAATACTTCGTTTTTCTGATATTTTTATGGTTTCCTTGATTTTTTTTATTGAGAATTTGACAGCAGTCACTGTGCTCAGTGGGTTTGCCCACTGCGCTTGGAACCTGTGATTTGTTGGCAGTGTAGATCCGATTCCTTCTTGGGTATTTCTCTTTTCTGTGTCAGTAAATCTTTTCTTGTGTGTGTATCCATTTATTTGACATTGTTTGGTGCAGCTTTGCTAAATATAGCATCCCCCCCCCTCCCATAAAACCCCTAACCAGGATTTTGTTTTGTAGATTGAAGTGTCAACTTATTTAACAGAAGTAAAAATGGCCATAAAATCTCCACCAATTTATGTATTAAAATACTTCTACTTTTATTTTTGTCTTCTCATTTCGGCTTTATAAAAAAACATCTTCTTAAAAAATATTGTTTATTCACCGATTTTTCACTGTACACTCTATAACAAAAAATTCCAACTCAACAAGAAGGTGCAGATTTACATTGGTGCCGGGCTCGATCAACTTTGAAAGGAGCTGACTAGGGACATATAGTCTTTTGTGATAAGTCCCATTTCCATCTGCGTCCTAACGACAACCGCAAATTAGTCTGGAGACGTTCCAAGGTAGAATATGGATCCTGCCCTTACTATCGTATGCTCACAACAGGGCGTTAAGGTCTGGAGTGCCATCTCCTTTGAAAGCCAGGCCCCTTTTGTAGTCATTTCTGGCACACGTACAGCACAGCGGTACATAGACGACATTCTACAACCGGTTGTGTTCCCATTCCTTTTGCCCAGACTTACTTTTTAACAAGATAATGCCTGCCGCACACAGCACATGTTGCTATGAATCGTCTTCATGCTTTCCCAACACGCGATTGCAACCATCCCGAAATGTTGACCATTTAGCCTGAGAAATTCCACAGGACACCATCTGGGTACTTTTTGAATCTATGCCAAGCCGGTTGACAGCTTGCATTGAGGCCAGAGGTGTAACCAATGCCTTATCGAGTTCCTTCCTTTGTAACAGTCAAACTCTGAAATCATTCAATTGTTCTGAAATTTTAATCGTTTGTTTTTCTATGTATGTTCTTCACATCCACCAATTTTTATCGCAATTGGACATTTCCTTCTTGGTGCATCGATTTTTTTGTTATAGAGTATATTTTGCAGTGTAATAATTGTTAAATTATCTATGAAAATTTTGCTTTCAACATCACAAATGAAATTTTACTTTTTCTATCTTTTTAGACCAGAAAAGTTAAAGCATCTAACTGTAATACCTGGACAGTTCAAGTTTACTCTTCAACTGCTAAAGGATCTTCCACCAAGTATGACATCTTAGTTATAATCTTGCATGATTGTTTGTTTTAGATTGTATAATTTATTAGTAACAATGTGGAAGATCGTAACCCAATAAGCAGTGTTTTATGCAATAGTGAGTCCGAGCACGTAACTAGTTCGTCTGTAAAACTAACTAAAAGAAGGTTGACCCTACAAACTTAATTAAAATAAAGTTTTAATTAAACTTTAAACTAAAAACATATTTAAATAAAATAAAGAACATTATCCTCCTAATAGACTGTGATAACGTGCAAAAAGTAAGTATCGACTACTGAACTGAGTGACCAAGTACTTCTCAGCAGCAGATCAATTTGTCTGCGTATATATAGGTTGTCATTTGAATAACCATACATCTACAACTTCCAATCAGCCAATCATCTCTTGAATTCAAGTAGAAGTGAATGATTGAAAGTTGAAGTGTATGATTGACTATCAACATCACACGACCAATCAAAAAATATAGTGAGAGCACATGTGTACCTTGAAAGTTGGGTACATGAAACTGCAATAATGATGCTAAAATTTAAATGCTTAAAAATGTTTATGTTGCTGAGATAATAAAGGGTTAAGGGAGGTGGCGAGAAATTAGCACTTTGCTGCAAAACAGCACCAGCTTCTAACATAATTCCTTCCTCAGTTAAAATACGTGCTTTTCTAGCTAATTAAATTTTGCATAATGTTTCTAAAAAGATTTGTGTGGAATTAATATTATTCTTTAATTGCTATTTATTTCACATTATTGCATAATGTAAACAAAATTATTTTAGTTATTCGTATCTATATCAGGTATAATTAGAATTGCCTTTGACAGTATAATGCATTGCTTTGGATTTCCCAATATATTTCATTAATTGATTTTCTTTCAGATACCTTAAATTCATCATTGGTGCCTTTAATACCCTTTCCTGTTCCACCAAAAAGTGAGCCAACGTTGGAAATTGAGCAATTTCCATCTGGTGTAGCCAGCAGTTGTAATCCTTATACCACATATATGAATCATTTATATGTATTTCCAAAATGTTTAAAATATGATAATCAAAAGACATTTACCAAGGTAATATGATTTATTATTTAAAAGTTTTGTTATAATACATGTCTATAGGGTTTTCCATAAAATTTGTTCAGTTACTTAAATGCATTAAAAACTCTCTTTCCATTGTAAAAATAAATTATGATGCGAAAAATGGATACCTTACAACAGGTATGGGCAACCTTTGGAAAGTTGCGGGCTAAACTTTAGGACATTAATGAAGCCGCGGGCCGTTGATAATAGATAGTTGTAAAAAAGTAATAATTATAAGGTTTATTTTATTTTATATAATATTTATAAAGTAGAATGGTAAAGTTACATGATCAGAATAATATCGTATTGATTAAGTATCAGTATTTTATGCCGGTGGGGGCCAGAAATCCGAGTATTGTTGATTTGTATCAATCAGTGTTTTTTTTAACAATCATATCCGCTAGTAAGGAATGGAATCAAGAAGTGCAAAGCCGTTTCTTGGATACAATCAATACCGAAATTTATAGTTATTCCCTATTATCCCTGGAATTGAGTGGCGTGATGTATCGCCGATAACTTGCCTGCCGACTTTGAAACCTCGTTTTGATTTAATTTGTTCAAGAAAAGAGGCTCAGCCATCTCATATATCCAATACTAATTTTATTTGTAATAATAACTAATATAAGGTAGTATTGGAAATACCTACTTTCACATTTTTATAATCAGGTGTGCTGCAAATAATTTAAGATATTTTTGGTGTGACGACAACTAAAAGAGGTTGAGAAACACTGACCCACGCAGTTCAGGCTTCTGTCCCCTCCCCCTTTCACTCTCTTGATGGCGAGAACCGAGAATATGTACTTTTTTTTCGAGCGCGATTTTAAAATGTTCCGCGGGCTGGATCAAATGCTAGGCATGGCCTCACCCGGCATGCGGGCTGGGGTTGCCCATATATGCCTTACAATATAGTGGAACAAAAGAGATTGTGAACAGTAAACGGAACCACCATTAATCACAATGTTAGTTAGCCTTCATCCAAGGGTGATTGACTGGACCTTGTGCCATAAAACCTAATCATCTAAAGGTGATGTGTATATAGCGAGATTAAAAGGGAGTACTTTATGCTTCTTTCACAAAAACGAAAATTCATGACAAATACTAATCCCAATTTGATCCATTGCTAGCAGCACTAGACGAAAAGTATCTAGAATTACTTTACAGCAATCTCCCATCATGCTAACACAAGACCATGTTTTCTAAGGGACTAGACAAAAAGTGTTACAGTTTGGGGGAAAGTTTTAATTCGTCCTCCATGTTCTGAAGGCGTTGCACCTTTAGATTTTCATTTATTTTAATTCTTACCAATTTTTTAATGAAGAATTTTTTGATTCCTTGTAAGACAACAAAAAAATACAGGGAACAGTTCTTTGCCCTTTGAATTTTAGGATAGTATTGTGTCATAAAATGTGAAATTTGCCGGTCTTATAATTGAAAAATTCATGATAGGTATGTCTTGATACAAAATTGCAAGTAAATGAATATTGGACTCATGCACAGCAAACTTTGTTTTAAAAGTATCTATATTTTTAATTCCTTTTAGTGCTAAATACCTCTATAGGATAGGCATTTTATAATTTCATGGACAATAACTGATGCTTATTACGCTTTAAATATATTTTTCATGAATTAATTCAGTGTGTACTTCAACCTTTTGACTACAGCTATAGATATAACTATTGCGATTTTTTCTTGATGCAATTCTTATAACTTTCAAGCTACAACTGCTGTACAGGCCATAGTCTTAATTCTTCATTGCCGTGATTCTTGTAACTTTCAAGGTACAACTGTTGTACTGGCCATAGCCTAAATTCTTTCCTGGCTCACAATCAAGGTACAACTATTGTACCACTCGTAGTCTAAAGGTTAATGCAATGTCATGTATTTACTGTACTTCATGCAATTTTCTATTACATTTTAATTATCTTGTCATTTTTGTTTTCAGGCAAGAAATATTGTGTGTACTGTTGAATTTAGAGATAATGACGATGAAAAAGCACAACCTCTAAAGGTGAAAGTTTTTCATTTGTTTTTGTGGAGAAATGCAAGCCAATATTACATACTCGCTACAATTTCTAGTCTTGCATTTTCAGGTTATTTATGGCATTCCTGGTGAAACAATATATTGCTCTGAAGCTAGCACTTCTATAACTCATCATAATATTAGCCCAGATTTTTATAAAGAGGTAAAAGCTTATTTACTTGAAGTTTATTGTTTAATTTGTATTGTATTATAAATTTGGTTTTCAATTTGTTTATTTTATTACAAAATTTTGTTTTGTTGGAACTATATGTTATAAATAACTAGCGTGGCCAGCACATCGTTGCCCGTGACAGTTCTTTTTGTGGGGTCAGGTGTGACCACTGCTCACTAACCCCCGGTGATTGATACAAAACCAAACAAATTAGACAACCAAATGGGAATTCGTAGCCTATTGGATAAGAGCCATTATTTGTGTTGCCCTCATCATTGTCACATGCGGCCAAATTCGAATTGCGAAGAAATCCAATCCGCGTTACGTCACAATTTCTTATGGAAATATAAATATTTAATTAAAAAATCATTTATTAAAAGAAAATCAAACATCTGAGGTATTAAATTAATGTAAAATTTTCTGCAGATTTCAAATCCATTGAAATTTTTATTCTATCTTTAACCATTTTATGTCCTTAAAAAATACAGAAGTACATACATAAAAAAAAAAACAAAGAAGGTTGTCTTCTTTAAAATCAATTTTTTTTAAGTGAAAAATATTGTCATAAATTTATGTGTGTCATAATAAAATTAAATATGAATGCATGCAAATAGCACAAACTGAAGCAAATCCTTTCTAACAAACTTGAATGTTTATGTATTTTGGTATAGTTAACTTAATAGGTTAAATATTTTTTTAATAAAAGGAATCTGCTTAGAAACCTATATCAACATCTAATCAGCCTCTGCTGCATGCTTACTTTAAGTGTATCTATACTATTATAAAATGAAGTTTTTTGAAGTTTGTAACGTCTCTGTGTTGCATGTCCTGATGAATCTATGGCACTTACAATATTGAAATTTAGCACACAGGTAGTCCGATTTTTCGGAAATTTTTTAGTCCAGCTCTAATTTTAAAATTTATAGAACATTTTATAATTAATTTATTGAAATTTTTAATTGTTATTGTTTTTTTCCGAATGGCTACAGTCTCCAATCGGTTCGGTATTGACTAAATCCGTTTTTTCTGTGCTTGTAAACTGGCCGATTGCTGGATATCCTTTATAAAAATTTATTGGTTTTTTATAAGCACATTACATTAAATTTCAACGGATTTGAAATCTGCAGAAAAATTTACACCATTTACCAGACCTTACATCACGGCGTTGCCCGTGGTGTTGGTTTGCCAAAACGGTCTAGTCATGCAGTAGCTAGTCTATCTATAAATGTCACACTAAATTCACACTAAACACTAAATTCACATGTACACACTAAATTATATATATTACATCATGCTAATCACAATTAATCAATCCATTTCAACGAAACAATATTTTTTTCCAACTAAATGTTTATTTCATATTTATATAAGTTAGAGTGAGATAGGTAGCAGTAAATGCTTTAGAGAATAGGTTATAGAATTTAATGTTATGTTATGAAAGTTCAATTATATGTGTTATTTATAATATTAGAGATGAAAGTTAGTTTATAAATGAAGTCTAAAATCCGCAATCCTCCAAATCTTGGACATTATTTTGATTTCGGCCATTATTTGGATTCTTTACTTCTTTTTTTTTTGAAAGAAAACCTTGATCTTTCCCCTGTACGCGAAACTTACGTTTGCAATAGTAAAATAGCAGATATTTGAATAGGAATAATTTTTATAAAAGGAAAAAAACTTTTTATTACAATGCAACAAATTTGACTTACAAATCTTCCTGTGTGGTATTTAGTCTGAACATGTCCGTAATTTTGCGTTGTTTCATAAATTAGGTCCTAATTTAACTCCTTGTTTAAAAAATTGTCGGAAATATGCAAAAAGGTGAGAAAAAAACTCCAGTTAGCAAAACGTACGGATTTTGGACAATTCCGAATTAGGGACTTTGTACTGTATTATTTTATGAAAGTTTATATATTTTATGAAAATTGCATTTCTGAAAGCCTTCTCACCTCCATATGTCACTATTCAGCCCCTCCCAATTTGGAAATCGCTGCTGTCAACAATTAAATGCTTTATGATGAAAGATGCTAAGTAATGTTTTAGAGATCAGATAACAGTTGGTACATCCTTGATAAAAAGTGTTTGAAAGTTACATTGCGCCTGATAAAAATTTGGATTTTATTTATGTATTTTGAGCATTTCAGAAGCGAATATTTTCTAAATTCTTTGTACAGATTTGTTTTTTGGATAATTTCAATCATATTTTTAGCATTCTGAAAGTTTTAAATCTTTCAGGTTAAAATGTTGCTTCCTACTCAGCTACATGAGAAACACCACATTCTCTTTACATTCCACCACATTAGCTGTGAGCAGCCCAAAAGTTCCAAAAGACGAGATATACCTGTAGCAAATATTGTTGGCTATGCTTGGCTTCCTCTACTTAACAAAGGAAGGTGAGAGTAATTTTTGAGCAAATTTTTAATTCATTTTTAACATTTTAATATTCTAAATAATAGCAATCATTAAAAAAATGTGCTTGTGACTTTAACTGTTTCATTTTATAACAGCTATCTCATGTGATACTAGTTACATACTAATTTAATGGTTGATGTTTCTAATTATTTAATTTTAATATGAATTAGTTTTTTTTTTTTAATTTTATACTGCATTTAAACTGATTTGCATACATTCAACGCAGTTAACTACTGTATTGAGTGTTTCCAGTTTTGTAGTTCATAAAAATGTTTTTAAAATTTGTAGAAAGTTTAAAATTTCTTTCTTTACAAGTTCTTTTTTGTCTTTACAGAATTTATAATGTAACATATGATTTGTTACCAGTGAATTATTTACAGTATTGCATAAAATTGAACTTTACTGTTGTAATATAAAGAAATTTAAAATTTTGTTTGCAAGGCAATACTGGGATTTGTTATGCAAAACAATGATAAAAATCTAGTCCCAACTTTTACTCTGATATGAAACTGAGCAATCTATTGCTATGTTTATGTATTCAAATTTATTTAATGTTATTTATTTTCATCTGTAGAAGACATTTGCTTTTCAATCTTTTAAGATTTTCAAACTTTGAATTGCTTAAACAATTTTTTATTTTAGAATATCAATAGATGACCAAAACCTTCCAGTGTCTATTAACTTACCACCTGGATATTTATCATGCAAACCTCTTGGCTTGGGAAAAGGGGTAAGCTTGATATTGTCCTATTCTTCAGAACTTAAACTTTGTATTTGTTTCATTTTACAATTTTGGCATAAGTTAAAAAATGAAATTTGTTAAGACTACTTTAGAGTATACTTTTTACATCAAAATACTGATCTATACATATTTATCAGAAGAGTAATTTAATACTACATTAGTACAGTCAGTATTTCTCAGTTTAACCTTTGGACTGTTGGCATACTCTCTCATCCATTTGATATTTTTTTCAGTGGCATTTTGCTAAAACAAGTTTGTATATTAAATTTTATTTGTATCAAATAAATGTAGAAGCTAATGCTATAGGATTAGACATGTATTAACATAGTATCAGTAAAGTGCTATTTAGAAATTTCAATAAAGAGAAAGACTAAAACAGGATGAGAAATACATAATGTAACTTTGGTCTTTTTAACACCCCATTGCATGTTTTCATGTAGTTGCAATTTGTATGCGTGCATTTTAGTTCCTTGAAACATAGCAAATGATTATTTGTAATTTTAATTTTGCTTAGGCAATTATGCTTCATTATACAAGGCACTAGATATTGTTAAATAATATGCAAAACAGTGCATAGTATCCCATTAAGAAAATCTCTAATTACAGTATGAAGGAATGTCTCATATTCTATGTGTATTATAAACCAACCTTTATCAAGATAATATTGCATAAATATTTGACCATAGTTCAAAATTGCAAGGTTTTGTCCTTAGAACTTTCAGGCCAAATATGTCCCTTGCACCATAAAAAGCCCCAAACCAACCAACCCTTGGATCTTTCCCTTTGGGATTGATCCTCAACCAACTCCAATATCCAGTTGTGTTACTCCAGTGCAACTTAAATTCAACTATATTTTACACATAAGAAATGTTTATAAGCATTAAGTGGTACTGCCTTCAGAATTGTTCTGTTTGAAATTAATTATTGTCTCTTTGAACTTAATGCATTAAATTATTTTCGAGACTCATTGTAAATTATCTATTCTTTCATTTTTTTAACAGTTCAGTGGTCCTGAGATTCGTTGGGTTGATACTGGTAAAGAACTTTTCAAAGCTACCCTCATTCTTGTGTCAACTGTTAATTCTAAAGTAAGATTTTCTATTACAGTATTTTAGTTCCATGAAGAAATTGGGATTTTTCACTTGGAAAGAAAAGCTATTAACTTTTATTATAAACTACTATATTTTAGGACCAGCATCTTCACAACTTCTTCTCTCAGTGTCAACGTTTAAGGGAATCTAAAATTCCAGAAATTGAATCAAATAATATTAACAAGGTAATAGTTTAGAAAATAAAGTGTGATGAAAGTTTTATTCTACTTTTCAATTTTCAGTAAAATTATGTAATTTAAAAATATTAAATATATTCTTTTCAATTTTAATATCTCTTTTGTTCTAAGATTGCTAGTAATAATTTTGTTTTATATTTATTTTCAGAGAGAATGTTAAAACATAATAATAATTCTCTATTGAAATCAATTTCATTTGATCTACCCCAAATTTGTTGGCCAATTTTAGTATATTTACTGTTTAACATCCATGCAATTAAAATAATGAAAAGAAATTAGCAAATATCTGAATTTTACTATAGAAACTGAAAAATATTTTTTATGGTCTAAAAGTTGCCATTTTAGTGACAAGTTTTTATGTCGTGATATTTCCATTGACCTATAATTAATCATAAGGTGGAAATATTTAAATCCACACTCAAGAATTTAATTTTATGTAAGCAATTTATTATTTTTCATTAAAGCAAATAATTTGCCATGGTGAAAAATAAAATTTTCAACCAAAATTTACAAGGATTTGTCAGGATGCATTTTTGTGATTGAGTTTTAATTGTTCCAAAAATATTTTAATGTAAAAAAGAGAACTTCCTGGGGGGGAAAAATTTTGTAGAATATTTACCTCCAAATAGCTTATATGAGACAAGTATTCTTGTCCTACTTAAGTTGGCCCATGTGGCAATAACTATTTAATTATCACATGAAACAACTATCATAACAGTCAATTTTTGCAACACCTGAAATGTTGTTAAAATGTAATACCGGACATTTAGCTTCAAGTAATTATCCTTTTGAGAAGCAGGAAAATCACAGATTTGGTTTCACACTGGGTGCATCAGGAAAGCGCCAACAACATTAGACCGGTCAAGATTTGTATCCCAATTTGAATTGAGGCTTGTTGTGGACACATAATCGTGCCCTCCAGTCTGTAAACTGCTCAAATATTTAACATTAATAGTGGAAACGCATTTCAACCAGCAATATTTACACTTAGGCCTTTTGGGCCCACACACCTGTAGAATAAAAATTTGACCATCTCAGGCCTCATCTCGGAAGTGAAAACATCTTTTGGAAAGATAACAGGTTTTGATTTTTGATTGTATGTTATTCTGTAGCATGGGACTATGGGACATGCTATGCCATGACTGAACATGATTTTTTTGGTATTTGGTACTAAATCTGCTGCTTTATTGTTTTCTGAAGATATAGAGAAAAAAAATTAAATAATAGAAAGAAATGTTTTTGTCTAGATATTTACAGGGTTCCCACGGGTCATTAAAAACCTGGAATTGTCAGGGAATTAAATTTTGTCCCAAAGTCTTCAATTTATGCATTTTTGTCTAAAACCTGGTAAATCGCCTTAATGACCTGGAAAATGACTGATTATGGCTTCTCAGATGCTTTAAAGAAAAGTAGCTAATAAGATTTGTACACAGTTTCCAATCACTTTATTTTATGAATATAATTTTTCAACTAATTTTAAAAGAAACAGCTATTATATAACTGTTATATATAAAAAAATTTCGTTCACTGGCTTAAATTGAAGAATTTCATTCTTATGATACATTAAATCACCAATTGATCAAATATGATTGATTATTTGAATAAGTTATTTTAATGCAAGGTTACTTGTGTTTTGTGTATTAATTTTGACCATGTATACATAATTCTTAAATTGATTTTTATTGGCTATTGAATGCTAAGTTGTTTCTTGGTTTTCCACCTCAAAAATATCATGAATTGCTTAAGTATGACCTGGAATTTTGTAAAAGTTTGTCTCGAAAACCTGGAATTTTATTTCTGAAATAGAGAGAAAACCCCGCATTTAGTTAATTTGTCAAATTTTATTAAGATTCTGAATAATTTCATTTGTAGTTTCTAACCCTCCTTCTGATTGTCCCGATGCGATATCTCTTCATTTGTTAAAAACATCAGATCTTGATCTTGTTCTCATAAAAATAGACATAAAAAAAATAAAAAAAACGTCTTTAAAAAATAGACGAGGTATCTCATCTTTTAAAAAAACTGATCCAATCTTAATCTCGTCAACATAAAAAAGCTGGCAATATCTTGATGACGAGATATCCTGTTATCAGCCAAATTGGTCAAATCTTAATCAACGATGTATCTCATTGATACCACTCGGTGGGTTAGAAGAAAGCATGCTAAAATATTGATCTTTGTAAATTATAAAAAGTGTGAATTTTGAGAAGCGTATCAGTGAAGTTTCTACTTAATGGGTAACTGCATGATTTTAACAAAATGGTGAATCCTGTTGTCATTCTTGCTGATTTGTAGGCTATTAGTTTGTAGCAGGTGTAGCAAATTTACTGGTTGGTACCAACTAACTGTCTTTTATTCTTATGAAGGAACTTCATTGAATACTAAAGCACTTTGAATATTAATTGTTTTGCTCTACTAAATCTGAGGTATGCATGGATTTGGTACATTCTATGAATTGGAATAATTGTTTGCCTGCTTTACTACATATCACTGTTTAGTTTTACTATCACTGGTTTATCTCAACTCATATAATATTTAAATACTCAGTTAATCATGCAATTTGAGTATCATCATTTAAATATTTTAAAGTTAAATTGGAAAACCTTTTGACATAAAATTGAATCACAAGTCAGCTTAAATTTCTCATTCAGTTAAATAAATTTGGTAAATATGTTTTAGTTTATACACTAAAATAAAACTATCAATGGATATCATTGCATAATAATGAGGTGTTTGAAAATATTCTGAAACAAGCAATAAATAATGAGTAATATTGTATTTTCTATGATTAAAGTTTGCATTTCTGCCGAAAACAATAGCACTTAAAGTTGGGTGTAATGCCTTAGTAAAAGTTTTATTTAACTAGACTCAATCATTTTATTTTTTTAATTTTAAGTGAATTTAACTTCTGGCTCGTTGAAAATTTTGTCTGTTAGTTAGGTTAAATCTTGAAATTTGCGATTCTGATATTTCCTGAGACATCAGTACTCAAATCCTGATGACTACATCCACTACTCCTGAAAATCGATTTGTTGTTCAGTTAGTTTTGGTTTCCAAACATGTGTTTTGTGATTTGCTGTCTTTTAGTTGTGGGGTTTTGGGTGGTGGGACTTAAGCTCCTGTCCTGTAATTCCGTCTCTATGTCAGCGTCCTCGGCCTCAGAGTATGCCTTTGATACTTCCTGTGTCTTCACCTGTGAGTATAACCGCATGCTGTAAATAACATCTTTACTGTCTTCCTGCTTTGCTTTCTCTTTTGCTATAAATTCTATGTGTGGTTTAGCTTTGTGTCTTAAATTTGGTTAATTTTTTTTAAACCTTATATAGTTTATAAAAATTGCTATTTTTGTGCATGTGCATTTTGTTTATTTTACAATTATTGTTTAATTTCGAAAAGGTAAAATTTAAAAATAGAAGCTTCTTTAGTGTCTAGTATTAAACATAATAAGTTGCATAGTTAAGTTATCGATAAGTTCTAAGATAAAATTATAATTTTAGCTTACATTTGTCTGTATTTTTAACTGCATTTAAGATGTATTTCAAATGCATCAGTATATTCTGTACTTTTTCTTAGTTTTTAAAGTACAATAAAATTGCAATCTGGATTAGAATTTTATTAATTTCATTTGAAAAGTGAAAATGTATTGTTAAATATGTACTTTAGTTTTAATGCTTAAAAATTAAAATCAAACGTTTTTTTATTTAAATTTTTATTTATAAGTTATATTTCAGTTTCACAACAGTGGCTTTGTTACTCATAAAAATAAGAATCTTTTCAGCTCTAAAAATCCAAGTACTGGAATAAACAACCATGAATAAGCCTGAAACAACAAAATAAAAAATCATTTAGGGGACTGAAAAATAAATTTTTCCTTAATGCGTTTTTAATTAATGAAGTTTGTTCTACTAATATTTAAGATTTTGTTCATGCTAAATGTTTTAACTTGCTACTTTTCTGTAATTATGTTACACTAAACCATTGCATAAAGATTAGACCGAAAGAGAGAAACCATAACTATTTGTTTCATAATTTCATACTAGCAAGAAGATGCGCAAATTACAACTGGCTCTGAGGTTGGTCGAGAACTTTCGAAATATGTAAAAGTAAGTAAAATATTCTTTGAATTATTTCCAGTCCTGTTAATTAGTTCAGTTTGTATGGTTCGAAATCTTATCTGACAAAACAATAGATGTTTTATTTTACATGCAGATTTTTCTGTTAAAGTATTCGAAAATCGTCGACAGTTACCAACAGGGAAGATTTTAACTTTACATATCTTTAACAAGTGTTGTGAAGCATATTTTGTTAGCTGCTGTGTGTGGATATTTTTGTGCTTGTTAAGTTACATTTTATACTTTAACAGATTTTTTTTTTTCTGGAATGGACACTTGAATTTTAAACCATTAATTTTGATGATAATGGATTTTTAATTTCTGAGTAGTTTCATTCTGATTTTGTTTAATTTATGCTCCTTCGGCTTCAATAAATTTCGGAACAAAAGAGCGTGTGGCTACTTTGAAAATTGTTTTGTTGCTAAATTTTTATTATTTTTTTGGTTTGTAGGTACAACATGGAATGACGAAGACATTGAAGGTTATTATTATTAGCATGTTTTCTGAGCCATTTTACCAATTATTTGCTTTGGCTTATGAAAGAATATAATAGCTCTTTCTTTCCTTTAAATACATACCATAAAGATTTGTAGTTTGAGTTTTAGCATTTGCATAACCAATATTGAGAACCTTTATATGCATTCAAAAGTGATTAATAGCATGTTGTTGCTGCATGCTCTTAGTATTTTCATCTTCCTGATCGTTTGTTGATATTCCACGATTTTTTCCGTTAGATTCTGTATAGTAAATTTTCCCAATGCACTGTTTTACTTAGCCTAAATACATGCTCAGCATTATGCGTTACAATGTTTTGAGCTACTAATCACTTTGTTGCTGATTGTTTTCCAATGCTGTTGTGTTTTGAAGTTAACAGTTCATGAAAAATTCACTAATAGATTCATTTCAATAGTCCAGTTTAGTAAACTTATACTTTAACTTGATTTTTGTAATATCTTGTAAGCATGTATAGTAATACAATTAGTTACAAAAAATTATTTACTGATTAAAGTTTGTTAATTATTTTGAATAATTATTTTTTTAAATATTAGCACATTTATAATCTTATTTTTTTTAACATTTATGAGAATAAATATAAACAAATTTCTTCACAGCTATTAGTTTTCTGAATATTGTTATAATTGTTTGTAATAAATATTGTCTGATCTCTACAATAGAGTTCTTAGATTATGCATAGCAGATTAATGTCTGAGAAAATGAGTACACAGTTTTCAGTACAGGAAATTAGTTACGAGTGCTCAAGCTCTCCATACTTTACTATATCTCCAATAATGGTGTTAAACAGTAATTACAATTATAATGTAAATATTTTTTTCATGCATGTTAATTAAATGAAAGCAAACAATCTAATTTTTCTATTTGAAATGCATGTTACAAATTAGATATTTATTTTGCATGTGATTAGGATTAAAACATTTTATAGAGTAAATAACATTTTTGGTTCAAATTTAATAAAGCAATTTTAAATACAGCTGATTTTATTTTAATTTCTATATTTTGTTTATAAAATAAAACAATTAGATAATATTTTTAAATTTTATTATTTTTTATTTACATTCTTTGGAAAACTCTAACTGTCAAAAGGAAAGTTTTGCTTTGTTTTTACTGTTTTATGTAATTTGGCTTTAGAAACTGAATAAATTTAGTTTTCATTGTAAAGTTTGGTATTTATGTTAAAATGGTCTATGTTAATGAAAGACAAGTTTAAGATTTCTTATGTCAGTAAGAATATTTTTATTGAATTCTAAGTCTTAACACAAAGGTTAGTTTTAGTAATTTTCATATTAATCATTCTTTCACTGTAAATTTTAAATGCAAGTAAATTTTAAGCAATATATATTGTTTTTTAGGTTGAGTTATGTTAATAGTTTTTACAATGCCTTTGCTTTCTGAAAAGATGAAGATATGTAGCTAATTTATTGTTTAAAAATCCTATCTTGTGATCAATTTATTTGTTTGCATCAAGATATATATGCTTCATGAGGATTTGTTTTAATTTAGTGAGGATCAATGTTTAATTAGTTTCAAAATTTTCTTATGGATAAATACTAAAGTATTTCAATTTTCACCCTATATTTTGTTAAGTTTTTCTAAAAATCTTGTAAAATAAACTAAGTTTTTGCAAATTGTATTGTTTTTTAATAATTAACTTAATTTTACATTTTAATAACATTTTTTAATATGGCTGATTAACCAGTTATTTCTTTCATTATCCAATAATATTTTGTCTTTAGAAAATTTGTGTGCTCAGATGTTACTTCAGTTAAATTATCTAATTTGAATTATCATTAACATTTGTGCTTTTCTTTTATATATAGACCCTCCATGCTGTGGATATGAGTACTATAATTTATTTTTTGCCTACTCTTTTAAATGAACTATTTCATCTTATTGTTATGACGTCGAATGAGGATGTTGCCTTAAATACTGTCAGAGTCTTAATACATATTGTCCATGGTGTCCACGAAGCTGGAAAAAATGATATTTTGCATTCTTATGTCCAGGTAAAAGTATAGTATTTCACTTGAGTCTTTTTCATTTTTAACTCTTCTTACCAAGTTATTAGTAAACCTTTAGTATAAAGCAGTTAAGTTTCTGGGAATTTTTCCTGTTGAATTTATAAATTAATAGAAGTGACATAAATTTGTTTCACTTTGATTCTTTCATAAATCAATTTTTTCAGCATTCATTTATATTTATAAAACTGTATAGAAATTCTGTGCTTGTAGCGATATTCCATGTACAAAATTGATGACAAACTAATATCTGAAATCAGTGTTAAATCCTGATCTAAACATTTGGTTTTCCTTTAGAAAATCTGACTCCTAATTCGAATACAATCATTTTCTAATCGAGAATTTCTTGGTACAGTTACATTTTTATTTACAATATGGCCTCTTGTAAAGTAAATGTGTTTAAATAAATACAGCGTCTTTGACGTAAACATTTTTCCAATTTTAAGTCTTTTTCAAGCAGTTAAAACTAATCATTAACATCTTTTCTGAATCACCTGTATTGCTAGAAAGGTTGATAAAGAATTGCAACTTTGTTCAAAATTTTTAAATTCTCTCCTACAACTAAATTTTTGTGATAAAAAAAAGCATTGATTATTTTTTATTTCCTCTGAATTTGTTTGCAGAATAAAAGGTCAAAAATGATATACTCTTGCTGTGTGCATTTATTAAAATAATTATACATTAATAACTCCAAATGCCTACTTTTTATTTATGTATTAATATTAATGTATCATTTTTCATCTAAATATATGCTTTTTTATCTCATTACTCTGAAGTTTATTTATTTTTTAATCTCAAGCAAAAACTTTTATTCATGTTAAATGTCATTTACTTTTCTAGTATGTGTTTAAAACCCAGGAATTGACTGTGAAGAAAAGGGTTGTTCATGAAGAATTAGTGAAATCGTTAAACATCATGCTGAAACCTGCAAACACTGATTTTTTAATGATAAATAAATTCCTGCGTCATTCTTGGTTCTTCTTTCAAATTATCATCAAATCAACAGCTCAACATTTGTTATCAACAGAAAGAATAAAGGTAAAAAAAATATACATATTTGCAAACAGATTTTGATTAAATTTTGTAAGCCAGATTCCTTACACATACTTTGGAACCATACATGTAACATAAGCTACATATTAATTCCATAACCTAAGTGTGTAGAAGGGCTAAAAATAATTCAATATTACCGTAGGAATAACACTAAGCATAAAATGATTGCAGTATGTTGCTCAATTCGTTTTACCAATGTTCAGCAAAAATTAAATTTTCAAATAAAATCGTGAAGTTAGTATTGCTTGAAAAACAATTTTTTTCCTAAGCAAATTAAATTATAATATTTATGTTTGAATTGGCTTCTTATTTCTTTCCATGATATAAATAATTTCATGAATATTTGGTTAATGTAAAAAGAATATTTATAGTATTTAATTTGTTATAACTTAAATTTTTTAATGGAACATGAGAAGCCCAAATGAAAAACTCATTGATAATAAAAGCATGGTTTTGCTACTTAGTATAAGCCAATGGCAGAATTAATGTCAAATTTTTTTCATTTGATTTAGAAGTCTGTGTTTGTATTTGGTTGACAGCGAAATGTTGCAGCCATATTTTAAATATTTCGAAAGCGTGTCCTTTTTGCAAATAAATCAATATCGCCTTTATCAATATTGTTTAAAAGTCATTTTTCGAATTGTTTTAATTCAGAAAGTCAAAATTTTACACATTTGCACATTTTTTTCTTTTTGCAGAATATTGCAATTTTGAAGGATCATAATTTTGTTTTTGTTGGTATTTATACGTTCCAGTATATTACCTATTGCACATATATTATTTACGAGTTAAATTTGAATGATTGAGTACGTGCACGGTGTTGCCCATGACAGCATTCTTGCCATGTCCTTACTCATACTGAAAACATTAAAAAGAAAAATAGTTTTAACAATCAGTTCCACCTTATGAAATCAAAGTAGAATTCTGATTTCAGCTTTTGATTAATAAATTAATTTTAAAATATTCTAAACCAATGAAACAGGCATGAGAATCTTCCACAGATTTCTGCTTTTTGTGGGTTTTTTTTTTTTTTTTCATGTTTTTCGTGCATTTCAGTAATTTTCCGTGTTTTTTGCCAATGAGAGTATATTTCAAGCTTTGAACAACCGGATGTCCTTGTGACGTTTTTATATACTAGAGGTAGGCCTAGGCGATGTATTGATACATTGTGAAAAACCGGTGTGAGGTCGACCTTGCTACATCAGTTTCACGATGGCGATGCATCATGACATCGTGATTTTTTCCGATCTCACACAGCTATCCCTTAGCTAGCGCAGGTCTTGCGGTCATCGTCACATCGCAAATTTTACCAATCTTACTCAGCCATCCCTTAGCTGTCGCTGATCTCGCGGTCATCATGACATCCCGATTTTTCCCAATCTTACACAGCCATCCCTTAGCTGGCACAGATCTTGAGGTCATTGTGACATCACGATTTTCCCTGATCTCATGGTTTTCCGGTGTCACGATGTTGTTACTCAGCGCCAACGATTTTGATGCTTTCTTAACGCATTCACGACATGTGAGTTGACTAATCAGTATTTCCAGCGGAAATTTCGTGTTTTTTAGCATCATTGGCGAAAATTTGGGTTTTGGTTTAGACCGACACAATGATTCCAATGTTTATTTATGTGCATGTGCGATTTTCCACCATGGAACTTACCTTTTCGATGCTGCGATGAAAGGCCTACTAATGAGAATCTTTTGTAATAGTTAATTTTTCGATTTCTGCGCTGATTCTTTTCAGGATTAAGGTGACGGGTCATTTATATAAAGATTGAAAATTAAAGTTGCAAACTGCGAGAGAGCTAATAATTCTACTCTTCTTGCTAAATTTATGTAGGTCTTTATGTTATATATTTTAATTAGTTTTTTTTTTTTTAAGTAAGCGTACTTTAAAACACAATAAGTTTGCAAAATCTGTGAATTTAACGGTCTGTTTTCATCTTTTTTAAATTAATGAGGAATTTCTCAAAACCATTTGTGTCCTAAAGATGACTTTCGATTCCAAAATTTTTTATTTTTAGCAAAAGTAAAATTCAGTATAATTTAAAAATTTTAAAACAAAAATGATTTTGCAAGTTTTAAATTGAATTCCAAAAACCCATTCTTCTTTCTTTATGTTACAATCAATCCGTTTGCATCCTTTTTTGTTGCTAACTTCTGTAGCAATCTAGGTCATTTATGCCATCATCATTACTTAGAGGAATCAACTGCCCCTTTATTTCTATTTATGCTAAAGTATTTCTCACTTTTAAATAAGCTCATTTTTGAATCTCTACTTGGTGTGTGGAACACACACACACATATATTAGGGGGACCAGAAAGTAATGTCGTTTCTCTGCATGTCAATATTTGTTAGTCATTTATCAGCTCATTGTGTACTTCAAAGTCGTGCCAAAGACATTTTAAGGTTAGAGTGAATTGTTTACTCGTAAATAATAAAATCTTAAATTTTTTTTTGCAATTTATGGTGAAATGGCCAGCCAAATACCAGAAGAGGTACATATCCAGCATTGTATGTTTTTTGAGTTTCAAAAGGGTGGTAACACAACGGTTGCTACCAAAAACATTTGCGATGTTTATCCAAATGCATTAGACGTTCGTAAATGCCAAAGGTGGTTTTCTAAGTTCAAATCCTGTAGCTTCGATCTTTCCGACCAGTACCAATCAGGAAGACCAGCAACTTTAGACAATGACATGTTAAGGGCGGAAGTGGAAGCAAATTTGTGTCAGACAATCAAGGAACTGTCAAACACTCTTAACCAACCTTGGTCCCGCATAATCCGTCCGAAGAAAACAAAGCTAACCGGTCCACCTTATGCAACTTATTGCTTCAGCGTCATAATACAGAAGCGTTTTTTGATCGCTTGATCACTGGAGATGTAAAATGGGTCCTCTATGATAGTCCAAAGCACAAACGGCAGTGGCTCTCTCCGAATTAATCACCATGAAGTACAGCTAAGTCAGGTTTACACCACAAAAAGGCACTTTTGTGTGTTTGGTGGAGTATTCGCGGGGTCGTTCATTTTGAAGTACTGAAACCTGGACAAACTTAATGCGGACCTTTACTGTGAACAATTGAATCGAGTAAATCAATCTTTAATTGAAAAGTGCCCAGCAATTGTCAACAGAAAAGGTGTAATTCTGCAACATTATTAGATGTGATGAATTGGGATAAGAGGTATTGCCTCACCCACCATACTCGCCCGATATTGCGCCATCGGATTTCCATTTATTCCAATCGCTACAACATTTTCTAAGTGGCAAAAAATTTGAAAATTCGGATGATGTCCAAAATGCCATATCTAGATATTTTGCTCAAAAACCAATTGATTTTTATTTAACCGGCATTAAAAATTTGTATACTAGATTGCAAAAAGTTGTTGATAACGAGGATGATTGCACTATTGATAAAAAAAAAAACTTGGTAAAAATTTATCTGTTTGAATTTAATGTAGAAAAAGGACATTACTTTCCGGTCCCCCCTTATATGTACACAAAATCTTGTTTTAAATCATTAAATCAATCATTTAGCCTGGGTGATGCATGTTTTTTAAATGTACTACGCAGATCTTTACTGGTAATTTTTTTTCCTTCCATGATTTTTTATACAAAGAAAAAGAACTGAAAAAAATTATACATATACATATAAATATGGTGATGTGGGAACTAGATTTTGTTTGTACTAAGTATAAAATGTATGGTTACCATCACGATATCATGATGTTAGAATGCCTATGTATCGTGATGTAAAAATTTGAACATCACCCAGGTCTACTGGGGTCCGCCCTCTGCTCACCAACCCCCGGGGATTGCTATGCAATCCCATTTGATTTGCTTAACAAACCAACACTCCTTTTGCAGAGTCAATCTCCTGCGAGGGTGAAACTTCCGCCCCCTGCTCGCCTCAGTTCATTAACGTTACAGTGAGTTTCATCGAGGCTTTCATTGCTGTGAGCCTTGGTTTCATAAAAACCATTTGACATTGGATCTCCACGCGCCTGTGCGAGGAACAATTTGTTCATGATTGCAAAATTATGCTTTTCATCGCATCAAATTTATTTATGAACCAATTTCAAAAATAATTGTACCATCAGAAAGTACATTCTTAGGTTTCCTGCGATGTTTTCAAATTTAAAAACTAATAGTAACAAGATATAGATATGACAGGTTTTTTTTTTAAGTCACGAAAATATCCCGATATTTCCTGAAATGAAAGAAATATTATTAGGAGCCCAATTGAAATTTCCAAAAAAACTCACCGTTGTGCAAAAATTTACATTTAGAGGTACTCTAAAAAAATCATGTCGCAAAAGTTTTACATCTTTTGTTCATTTGCGTTAGAAATTTCGCTTTTACATTTAATGCACCATTAAGTAACAGCTGCATCGAAAAAATCTTTTTCAACTTGTTCCCTGTACAATTTTGAACAAACTATGTTATTTTCGTAATTTTCTTATCTGTACTTTCTTGGGAAACCGTCTAAGAATCGAGCGAAAAAAGTAAGTTTTCAATGCTGTGACGGCGTTTACTTTTTTTTCAAAAAGGGAGACATCTACCTTGAAATTTTATTATTTCGGATGGTCGATATTTAGCATGTGCTCATAATTCACCGCTTTTCCTGATTTATGGTCTACCATCAATTATTTATAAATTCATAAATCAATTATTATATTTCCAGGCTAATTTTAATTTGTACTATTGCAAAATCCTGTGCGCACAGACCTGACTCGCGTGTTTTTAATTTCACATTTTGGTTTTCCTCTATTTTGAAAATTTTTCATTCTTATGCCTGAATGAAATCAGGAGAATCGGAATTCCAATATGACAATGATAAAAAGAGCGAGAAACAAATATAGGTTCCCTGACTCAAATCAAACAGAATGCTATGAAAGGAAAAAAAATAACATTCGACTAGTGACATCATTTAGGCCAAAGTTAAGAAAAGGCAAGAACACAAATATATTCAGTGACTCGTCATGGGCCCAAAAATGGACACTGGACAAAAACAATCCCTTATGAAAGGAAAAAATAAAAGCCAATGAAAAATCAAAATCCTAGGAGAATCGGGTAAATTATACCGATTTCAGCAACCCTGATCCAAAAACAAAAAATAGGCCAATAAATTTTATTTTAAAATATTCTTGATTAAATTTTAAAATGTGGACTTCAAAGTCCGTTCAGTCACTTTTAGGACTACCTGTGTGCCAAACTTCAGGTCTAAGTGGTATAGATTCGTCTGAAAACAGACAGACACCCACGAAAACTTCCTTTTATAATAGAGATTAGTAATTTCTTGGCAGTGACATTTATTTCTAACACAAGAGCTCTATTAACCTCTCATATTGATGAAATTCCAAAACATCACGTACCTGGTGCAAAAATGCCATAAGTAAAACATTCATAAGAAAACTAATTGCAAAACTATATACCAAAAATTTGCCATTTTTACTGACTGTACAGGGATATTCCTAATCACTCCAAAACACAAAATCGACTTCTGTAGTAGTCTTGAAATAAAACTTTTGTATAATTTGTCTTACAGCAGAAGTGTGATGAATATGAAATAGATTATATGGATGCATCTATCATGTATAAACATTTGTGTTTAAAGTAAATTGTAGAAGCTATATAAAAAATTTAAGCAATGTTAAAAAATAAATTTTTTAATATGCTTGAATGGTGCTTGCATTCTTTTATAAAAGAGAAGTGCAAAGTCTGATCACTTTTCAATCCACATTTAACTAATTCCACCTGAGCAACACTAGGTAATTCTGATAGTATATGTACAAAAATAAATGTATGTGGAACACAATGACCATAATTCAATAAAGAGAAATATTTAAGTTAAGAATTTAATTTGTGCTAAATACACATAATATCTACAAAAATAAGATGTGTTGAAAGGGTTCCGAACTGTCTTATGCTGGAATAATTGAAGTTAGTGTTGTACATCTTAGCGTCTGACTGCTGTAATATTTTCCCCGTTCATTCATCAGCCTCATTCTGTCTTTCTCTCGAACTGCAGGAAGTTCTGTTATTACTTGATGAGTCACATGCTGGAGTCGTTCTGACAGACATGCTTTTATCTCGATAGCTGTTACATTTGTTGTGTGACGAGGTATTTCTAATATCCTATATTGTATACAAAAAATCATAAACTTGCAATCATTCAGAACCTTTCACTGTTAATCTACCTCTGTCAGCTCTCGTGGGATGAGAATCTTTCATGTTATTTCTTAAACTATGTCTCCATTTGAAAAATTTCAATGAAATCATTATATTTAGATTTTATGGCATAAATTAATGTTGTCCAAAATTTTGATAACTTTCCTCCCAAATAATTGCTACAATTGTGAACGCAATTTTACATAAATCATTTATCAAGTTTGGAGGCTTGACTTTAAATAAAAAAATACTATCAATTTCAGGAGGAAAGACTTTTCTTTTTAAAGTTTTAACTGTCTTTCGAGACACTTTCAATTATTTTGCATAACAGTTGTTTTTCCTCTTACAGTTGTAATCATTACACAAAGTTTATGTTGTTAATATATTGTCAGCTTACAAGTGAAACAGGCTATGTTAAACTTTTCAAGATATTAGTTGTTAGCTTTTCTAGACCAGAATATAGTGAGCTTTTGATTGATGAAGTGTGTGTCTGCTAAGTTATTTTTTTGTTTTATGAGGTTAGATTTCTTGTGTAACACTTATTGTAAAGCTTAGGGAATAGAATTATGTATATTTTCGTTTATTTTGCTTGAATTACATTTTTTGACAGCTTCACTTATAAACCATTAATATATTCTTTCTAGTTTTGTGTCTACTTTTGTACGGAATTTTTTTGTTTTTCTGCAAATTTGCAATTTTTATCACGTGTATAATAAATTATTTGATTCTACAAAAAAAAATTTTTTTAGATGCTTCGACAAGAAAGATTTCCTGCCGATTATCAACTATGTGTTCGCAGCTTAATCGATGGAATTGTTCCCCATATTTTGCAGAAGCATAAAGAACTTCCTATTGAAACAAAACAAGCTAACATAAGTTTAGCTTTCTTTTTAAAAGTATGTTCAAACAGGATTAATTTTTAAATTGAATATTTAATAAAACTCTGTTAAAGCTCCATATCAAAAAGCACATAAATTAGAGTTACTAGTTATATAAAAGCGATGTGTTTAAAATCAGAAAATATTTTAAAGATACTTTCAAAACAAAATTATTTATGTTATTTCTATATTTAGTTTTTATGAATCTGAGGAATAGTATTCATGTTATTTTTAAGATAACAGCAAAATATTTCAAGTATATTCAGTTACCAAAATTGTAAATAAAGCTCATTCAACATAAAGTATTAAAAAATTAAATAAAGTTCTTTCAGTAGTCTATTGATCACTACTGAATAAACTCATTATAAACCGATCATAATAGGTATTAGGAAAAGTTTGCTGCTAAAATTCATCAGGTTCAAATCAATCATCAATCTGTTTTGAGACCATAACTTTTATTCATTATGATAGTTTTTACCAAGTTGTTGCTTTTTTTTCTTTAAATTTGTTTTCATTACTTGAATCAATTCCTTTAGTTATACCAATGTAATTTTTTAATCACCTTATGAAACTTTTAACTTAACTTTCACTTTTTTATTTACTATTGTTCTTTGATTTAAACTGATTATGAAATATTCTTTATAACTTAAGACTGTCATAATTTTTGTGATGCATATGGAATCTTGAGAAACTTCATATAGTGATGTACACACTAATTTTTATGTATTTTTAGAAATGTCTCTCTCTTATGGATCGAGGATTTGTTTTTAAATTGATAAAAAGCTACCTAGAAAAGTTTACACCTAATGATAATAAGGTAACATTTTATTTTTATGGTCCTATTTTTTTAAACTCATTTTAGGTTATTGATAACTTTACTCTTACCAATTCATCTGTAAAAATAATCTAGAACCAATTGTTTGCACTCATACAATTACTGTCACCTTGTTGGTGATTAATTTTAATGAAAATTTTGCCGCATATATTTTTCTTGCTTTAGTGATTTTTTAATCAAGTGTGATCTTTTTTTTGAATGTATGACTTTTCTATCAATACTGAACTCTAAAGAATTCCTTTAAAATTAAATTAAAAGCTGTGTATACATAAAAATTAAAAGAATTTCAAAAATCAAGTGATTCTATTTTTTTTTAATCTAAACTAAATACTGATGATTTTATTCTTTATACTAAGTGTTACATACATACTATTATAAAGAATAATTGTACTATTATAAAGCTTATTTGTAGTGCATATACTGTGTCAATTCTTTCTTGGTTTCCATTCAAGATTTCTGAATCTATGGCACTTACAATAATGAGATTTGGCACAGAGGTAGTCCAATTTGTTTTTCAATTTTTGGGTCACATCGAATTTTTTTAAATTCCATCTTTAACATTTAAAACTTAATTTAATGGAATTTAATTATTTTGTTTTCCTTGAATGGAAACAGCATAAGGCATGACATATTCCAAATTTATTTTTTCCGTGCTTTCATTTGATTTTCTGAACAATACTTTCAGCTCAAGAACAAAACAAATAACAAAAATTTTAACTGAAGTTATGTAGTTCTTTTTTCTATATCCTAGGTCGTTAAAGATGGAGTAAAAATTTAAACGGATTTGAAATCTGCGAAAAATTTTATGCCAGACCTTATAAGTTTGATTTTTTTTAAATAAATAATTTTTCAATTAAATATTTATGTTTTCACAAGCGACTGTGACGTCACTCCAATTGGATCTTTTTGCAATTAGAATCTGGCTGCATTTGACTATGACAAGGCCATCACAGCGTTGCCCGTGGTGACTGTTATCCAGTAGACTACGAATTACCATTTGGTTTGCTAATGTGAATTCATAGCAATCACAGAGGATTAGCGAGCAGTGGTCACAAATGACCCCACGAAAAGAAATGTCACAGTTAACGCCGTGCTGGCCATGCAGTGGCTAGTTTTAAGCTATTTTAAAATTTAACTTTTTCATTCTAATGACCATTCAATTAACTGAACATTTCTATCAATGCTCTACAAGGATATATTTGTGAACCACTTGGAGTTATTGTGATGCAACCTAAGATAGATTCATGTTATACCTCAAATATACCACACATCAGTTTATTGAAGTTGCACATTAAGGCCTGATGCACACATCCGGTTTTTCAACGTGCAGCGCTGCTGCCACACCGCAAGTGCAGTCTGAGATACATTGGATCCAATAGAGTAGTGCACACATACCTGTGGCACAGCACGTCCAACTTGCGTGCAGTTTGTACCGCAGTTTCCCACTGCGCCGCAGCCCGCTGCAAACAATTCTCCTGTCTCAAGTACTTTGCTTTCATAAATAAATGGAATATAAATAATAATTAATGAATGGATGTATCCAGTAAAACATCTATTTTGTTTCAAAATATATTCTTTGTACACCAAGTAAGCGAAATAGTCACGTTTACTTTTATAGATATCCATCACAAATGGCGCAAAATGAATACTTACGTCATTTCATGGTTATGTGTGCATAGTTGAGCTTTGGCCCAGTGATTTTTCAATGGCAACGCACGTTGGAAAGTCGTATGTGCACACCGTGCCTAATTCCAGATATACTAACCTTTCCTTACCCTGGATTCAAACCATAAGTCTTTATCCAAAAACCAGCACCCTCATTATTAGACTGATAAATCAGCATTAAGAAAACTTTAAGAATTTAATGATATACATTTTTTTACATTATATCATGTTCCTAAATTGTGAATGCTTGACACTTACTAGATTATTAAACTTCATTTCTGTTTTTTTTTTTTCAATCCAAATTTCAACTTGAAAAGACACTTGAAATTCAAACTGACATTATAAATGCAGTTGGTAACTATTTAAAGATGTTTTCAACTTATACACATGATTCAATGAGTGTCGCACATTAGATCAAAACGTTTTTTAAGGTGTTTAGTTTTAGCACCACCTTTGTAACATGTTCAACAATAAATGAACACTTGGATGTCAAACACTTAGCATTTCAGGCCTGTGGTCATTATATTAGGGTGGGTAAAAAAAATTGATTTCCGACTCAACAAATTTTCATGGTAAGTGGTTTCATGGAACAAATTTTCATCATCAGTCGTTGGAAGTTTTCGAATGGTATTGCTTTGGCACTCCACAAGACACCATTGAAAATTGTGCCAGCTAATAGATTTTTCACATAGGTAGTGTTATAGGTAGTCATATAAGTACCTAAATCAATGGTTTTTAGTCACAGAAATCCTTAAAACTTTTTTTCAAGTTATATTCCTGTAAACACATTAAAACTAGACTTGGTCAACTTTCTTCAGAAATGGCCACATCTGTGGGTTTGTCTGAGCAAATCTATTGCAGAACTAATATGTGTCGATAAAAGTTTCAACCCAGTTTACTTCAAGTTATCTTTTTCAAGTGCAATATGCAATTCAGACTTGATCTGGTACTTCACGAAACATCCCTAGACTCACTTCAGAGAGGTCGGTTAGACTTCAACTTTTCACCTATTTTCCCTGTCATTCATCTATGGAACATGAGTAACTAAGTGTTTTACAACTATACATTATTTTCCCATAAGGCTTGATTACTAATCAGGATCTTATTTCATTGTCGAAATCCAAGAACAGAGAATTAAAGGTAGCTTGTGTCCATGTAGCTCCGATACTGTTGCAAGTGTTAGCACATATACTCTTGAAAATTTTTCGTAATTCACTGTATCGCGTCTCGCATTTGTAAAATCGAGTATCCAATCTGTTTTACTGAAGATGCAGTATACATATTCCTTGATTTTTCCAAGAATCCCCTTTGTCGTCTAATATGTATAATTGCACACTAAATTTTTCATATATCAAAGAAATTTGCATCATCATATGTATTCCTGTTAAATCATCCTTCCTTCTTTCCTTCCTTTTGTGGAGAAAGACCTCTCTGTTTCGCCCTAACTTGGGCATATCAGCTGTTAAATCATCCTATGTGGCCATTTCTATGGAAAGTGGGCTAAATTTGTTTCAATGTTTGACATGAATCTATCCTCCTTAAATGTTTTACCATTTTTTAAATCACCTTAACACTACCCATGAAAAAAGCCATTGGTTGAATATCATGTGATGTCTTACTGGAATGCCCGAATTCAAAAACTTCAATCTCCAATCTCTTCACTGATATATTTTACTTTCATAAAAAAGCAGATATGCTAACAAACTTTTTCACTATTGGAATTTGTTCTGCGAAATTCAATTTTTTTTTTCGACTTACCTCACTGTATATTATACTATTTTTTTAATGTGGAGTTATTTATTTGTTCTTTTTTTTCTATTTTATAGATTCTCCATGAATATAAATTTGAGTTTTTAGAAATAGTATGTTTCCATGAGCATTTCATAGCTCTTAATCTTCCAATTATGAGAAGCATGGGAATACATGGCAATACTAAAAATATGAAAGGTAATTAAGCAATGTTTATTAGTTTTACTCTCTAGATCATTAGGGTATGTACTATGTTTCTAAAACATAAACCTTTTTAAATAAAATACAGTCAAATGTTTGAGAAATGTTATAAGTATAAGTTCTTTATAAGTATATGGGATTGTATTTTAGGTCAGTTGAGTTCGTACATTTAAAATGTAGACCTAATTGCAGAGTTAAAAGAGTTTTCTTATAAAAAGTTTCGAATTATTATACATATCTAACATCAATCAATATCTGTCTTGTTGAGATTCAATTAAAGCTCAATGTTTGCTTTTGTTGTCAGTTGAAATTTTATATCTGAAAGAAGTGCTAAATAATGTCTGATATCATTTTTTAATTTACTGTTTGATACTGTTCTTGAATTTAATTAGTTAAATTTCATATTGTAAGATCCAAATAGTTTCCTGTTAGTGAATGCTGATTATCAGAAGGCATATCTAGTTAAAATGAATCCGTTATGCATTATTAAATAAAGGAAGGTTTGACACCACAAGAATTAGAGAAGTTTCTCTTTCTCAATTCAAGAGCTGAAATGTGAAAAATTATGTCTTCATGTTTCAAATTAAAAGTTTGGCAAAGAATTTGTGTATGCTCAAGTTTTAATTACTGTATTAAAAAACTATTTCATACATAGCAAAAAAAAAAAAAAAAAGTGTGGAATGTGCGTAGCAAATGATTTGCTCAATTGGAATAGCAAAGTAATCACTAGAATCAAATGCTCAATATGATGGGAATTTTTTTGATAATTTCAGTTTATGAGTACCTTTGGTTGAAACATACCATCCCAAAAAGTTTATGATTTGAAGTGTTATGAGATAAGTAAGGATGGATAGTTAAGCTGTATCAAAAACACTGACAAACTGTAGTGTGCACTAATGACCGTGTCATCATGTAACATATAATCTATCAACTAACTAATCATGTAACAATGGCACTTTATTTCATTTTCGTTGAATTGTGTGTTTAAATGAAAACTTTTCCATTTCAGATATAGTTTTGGAAATAATAACTTTTATTCTTTACCACAGAAATATTAAGTACATATGCCCTAGAAAATAAACTTATTTTTCAAACTGCTGCATTTTTATATTTAAAATTAGAGATTCAAGTTAGGTTATATACAAGAACAAGTAATGTATAGTTCATATCTAGGTATACCAAGCCATTAACACATTTTTGCATGTGAAATGAACTATGTGTGACCCTTGCTTCAAAGATTTCAAAGTAGATATTTGTCTTGAATTTCTTAGTAGCTCTTTCTTTCTCTTTACTGTTTGTTCTAGTTTTGAAACTAAATAGATTTAAAATTTGTTAAATTTGAATGTTAAATTTCCAACAATCTAATTAACTTTTTATGTCTGCTTCAGAAACCTGTGATGAGTCCACTGGTAAGTGATTACCAGCTGTTTCAGCTTGTTGCTTTTGCATGATAGGATACATTTGATTAGATTTGCTTTGGTCTGCTGGCTATTGATTAGTTAGTTTTGGCTGTCATTTGCTGTGTTGTGTGTCACGTTTTTCCTTCAAAATTTTCCAACCATACTATCCCTCAACGGAGATTTCTCGTTTGTTAGCAAATCAATGCGTAGTTTTATAAAATTTTCAAGAATTATAAGTGGAGAATCAATTATCAATTTCATTCTTATCTTTTACTAGTTATAAATATTGAAACTGGTTCTGAATTAGTTTATGAATTAATATAATAACTATAAATTAATGCATGCGATTTTGTATGTAATTATTTCAAAATAACACTACTTTTGAAGCAGGTTTTTATTTGTTCGTTCTTTTACAAAAAAATGTATAAATATTTTTCCAAAATAAAAATTAGTAATTTTTCTTCAAATTCTTATATGATTAAATGAATTGTATTTGATGACAAAATTATTTCTATGTGCACAATCTTTTTATTTTAAAGTTTAATATATTGTAACATTCCATTTTTTTCTGAAACAAAACTTGTCTTTTATACAATAGTTAATAGATTAGTTTTCTATCTTTATAAAGATAAGATAAAATAAAGAATTTAAACATGGATTTTTTCTAACTTGCATTAAATTTTTAATTTTCTGAAGAATGCTATTAATTTATTTATTATGAAAGATTTATTTACGTTTAAAATTTGATTTGGAAGTTTTTTATCAATAAATATTATTAGTTTTGTATTACTTGTTTTGTTTGTGCATATTTTATAATTAATGTTCCTTCACACCTCCTTACATTTAACATACTTGTATCTAATATTTTCCCACTTTTTAATAGCTATAATTTAAACTAAAAATAGAGATCTTAAAGTAAATTATATTGCTATAACAGGCATAAAGTTTTCTTATTTTATTTTTACAAACTCTAAATTAATTTTATTTTCATTCAGATGTTTATTACCTGCTGTTTTTTCTCATATTAATCTCAGTAATGCACTGGCTGTTTTATATGGCAATGAAATAATATTTTTTCATCTATGTTTTCGATTATTTTTCTAAATTTCATTCAATAACAAATTATTTTTTGTATTTTCCTTCAAGTTCATCTTTACCAAACTTTATTTGATCACAGTTTATAATATTTAAGCAATAGTTTACTGTATCCACTTTGCCTAAAAATGCTCACAAACTATTTGAACCATTTAACTGTTTGAGATCAAAATATTTTTGCAGTTTTTCTGTCACCTATATCTCAGAGTTTGGCTTGCAGTAGCTCTCCATTTAGAAATTTTAACATAGATTTTGCATTGCTTGCAAACAATGTATCCATAACTGTCATCGTTCTCTTTGTTGTTTTGTAAAGTTTGAAAATACTGTAATAAAATAAGAAAATAACTATATTTTGAATTTTCTAGATTTTGAGCATGAATACCGTCTATCTGAAGAATTCTGCCGTCATCATTTTCTTTTGGGAACTTTGCTACAAGAAATTAGAGCATCCTTATGTGAAGTTCATGAAATAAGACAAACTGCTATTCCAGTTTTTAAGAATCTACTTGCAAAACATGCATTTGATGATCGTTACCAATCCAAAGTTAGTATTTTGAGATCTTAAAATCTCATTATGTTGCTATTCAGTCTTATAATGTGTAAATTGCATATAAATAACTGATATTTTTAGAATACGATGAAATGTCTAGTAACCATGCAAGGTTCTCAGTGACCGGCATGACCTCTGTGAAATCAAGAAAGGGCGGACAGGCCTAAAAAAATACAGAAATATGTTGTGGGTGTGTTCACAAGTGTTTTGAATTCTCTGAAAGCAATCTGAATTTTTGATTTTGCATTGATTTACATTTTTTGTAAAACTAGGATAGCAACACCTTACATAAGCCAATGCACATCCATTCCATGATGTTTCTGCTGGCATGTATATTTTTGTTATAAGTTTAAAAATCATAAAGGAGGTTTTTTTTTTTTTTGTCATTTAACTGTTTTTTTGCTGTTAGCTTGGTGTAGTTACACATGGTCTAGCATTTTATGTTCACTGGAAGTTGTTTTATTACTCACTTTCATTCTAATCTACTTCACTGACTAAACTAGTGTCTCATAATTACATAACCTCTACTCAGATATTTTAGTTTATTTTTTGCTTCCATTTGGTACATTCTGATTTAAAAGTTGCAGAACAGCACATTAAAAGTTAAATGTTTTTTAGTTTGGATCCTGATGTTTCCTTTTTATTAAAGAGTATATAAAAATATTGCAAAAAGCATAGATTTTAATTGATTTTAGAATAAATTGTTCTTTTTTTGTACATTTGGTGACCCTATCAGAGTAGAATTTTTATATGCATTCAGAAACAATACAGAAGTATTCCAGTGTGAACTTTCCTGTATTTATTTCTATCTCAATAAATTTACAAAATGTCAATTTTTGTTCACAAAAGTTAAAATTGGTGTAAACCGTAATTTTTGGAACAATTTTTTAACTGAATTTTTTTCATTCTTTTAAGGCATCTAATCAAAGCTTTGAAAATTAACAAAAAGTGAGATGTAATAGATTTATGATATGGTTACCTATATCTTTGATATAATTTCTAATATGCTGTATCATTGATGTGTCAATGCGTTTTTGCTTGTGTTATACTAATTTTCATGTTTATAAGGCCCATCAAGCACGAATTGCTTCACTGTATTTGCCGTTCATCTCTATTTTGATTGAAAACTACAGTTCTTTACGCTTGAAAACACCACCCGCAACTCCACCGCCTGTAGTGAAAGCAGAGAAGATAAGTACCTCAAAAATTGCTGAGAACTTTTCAAATCCTGTCACACCTGTGTTGTCTCGCAGAAGTACTGTGGAACCTACAGGATCTTTACCAGCATCTGCCCGAAACAGGGATTCAAATTTCTTTTGTTTGATTGCTGGCCAAGGTTAGTGTGTATTTTCTTATGAATTTTCTGTTATTTGCTAGCTATTTTGGAAATAGCTGTTCTTGTTGGTATCATGTTTTAACAGCCCTTCAACTGTATGTACAAGATAAATAAATTATAGTGAATAGTTAAGCATGCAGACCAAATACTGTCCTCCAAATTGGCTTAACTAGTCTGCAGTTCAGGTACGTCCCTCAAGACAAATTTATGCAGTCAGCAGATCGGATATGGCTTTGAAGTGTTTTTATCAGGACAACAGATCCTGCTCAACACTTTGATTAGGTTTAATCACCGCTGGTGAGATACGGCTCTTCGGAAAAATTTTCCCTGACCATAGGCCAAATGCAAGCCTTCCCAAAAGGATTTCCAGGCCGAATATGATTTTTCAAAAAGTTTTTATTAGGATGTGAGACCCGATATGGCTGCCTTCCAAATTTTACTGCCTCACAATTCATATCCACCCCTCCATACAGTTTTACCTGACACGCAGACCAGGCAGGGCCCTCCATACAGGTTTACACTACCGGCAGACCACAGTCTTATTGTTCCATACAACTCTTGGAATGTTTTTATTAGGTCTATAAAAGATACCACTAGCCACTGTTTGGCTAGCCCATCGTCGCCCATGCCTGTGGTGTTGGTTTGCGAAGTGCCGTAATGTAAGGTATTAATCTGGTGTAAAATTTTCCATATTTCAAATCTGTTGAAAATATATTCAATTTAAAAATTATTTATTTAAAGAAAATTATATTTTTAGGTATCAATCTAAAGTAAAATTTTCCGCAGATTTCATATCCGTTCAAATTTCAATCTATCTTTAGTGATTCCTATTTTAGGAGGAAAAAAAACTTAACAATCCCAGTCAATATGTTTTTTATTTGTTGCTCTCGTTCCGGGAAATGGAATGGGACAGGAAATTTAATCTGTTTCTTTTTTTAACGCGTAGGACAGAAGATGCAATGTTTTTTTTTTTTTTAAGAGAAAGTTCAAGTGACATCACAATCTTTTGCAAAAATATAAAAGATATATTCAATTTAAAAATGATTTATTTAAAGAAAATCATATTTTTAGGTATTGATCTAAAGTGAAATTTACCGCAGATTTCAAATCCGTTGAAATTTTTACTCTATCTTTAACTATCTTATCTAAGAGATAGAAAAAAAGAATTAAGTGAGTCCAGTTAAAAGATTAATTGTCTGACTGGAAAATCATTCCTCAATGCAAAATCAAAGCGGAAACAAAAATAATAATTTTCTGAGTGCTCTCCACAATGAAAAATATTTGGCATGGTTCCAAGGCTTACAGCGAGGTCACGTGGGTAGGAAAAGTCCAGATTCAGGTTTCTTCTTCTGGATTAAAAGCGTTGAAAAGCCGATGGACAATAAAACTATTAAATTCATTTTAAAATCTTCTAGATTAAATTTTAAAATTCACTGCGTCCCAAAAATTGCAAAAAATTTGGACTACCTGTGTGCCAAATCACATTGCTGTAAGTGCCATAGAATCGTCCGGATTTTGCAACCCCCAAACAGACAAACACTTCCTTTTATAATATTAGAGGTTGTGGTATCGTCGTCCCAAAATGGTAGCGTGGAAACAGTACGAATCATACAACAAGGAGAAGACAACCTACAGCTAAGGTATTTATTCTTATTATTCCAAGAACATTTAAAATTACATGTAGTATTTACATATTTGCATAAACATTGTTACATAAAAGTATGTATCTCACAGTCCAGTGCTGGGAACCAGCCTCACCCGCTGCTTCTTGCTCTTTCTCTGTAACTGTCGTCACCAACATGCCTACTGTAGTCTAAAAGTAACCCAACGGTAAAAGTTAAAAAAAAAACGAAGATCATCTGGATGAACACCACGTGCAGTGGATGCTCTATTTTCACCTGCTCTTCGCAAGTTGTTGTAAAGCAGGCGACACTAGAACAGCAGCTGGTGCCAAACTATAACCAACCAGAATACATTCTGCAGTCTGATGATACAATAGATTGGGCACCAGCCCTGCAAGTGAGTCTTCCTTAAGGTCAAGCACAATGGAGTTTCTTACAATATATAGCCCTCTGAATAGGATTAACTGGAGTGTAGACCAGATATGGAAATGACTCATTCTTACAAAAATAACATTTTAGAGTTTAGTGTAAATTTACAAATCGTTATATTCGAATTTGCATGAGCAGATTTATATATATATGTGTATATTGTGTATGGTATTGTATATGTGTGTATTTTTATTAAATATTTAATTCTGTGGATAATTGTCAAATCTTATGAAATAATGCAAATTTTTAAGGTCAATCATAATTTTTTTGTCCCACTGTATTTTAGCTCAAACGCAACCCACTGTCACATTTGCAAATGGATCTTGTACTTCAATTGATAGCAATACATCTAATCCCTCAACATTGTCTGAAAAGAGCAAAGAAGGAGAATTTCACATGAAAGAAAGGGATGGAACTGAAAGTTTAGATGATTATAAATGTCATGCAAGGTTCATTTTTTATTTTATTTTTCTTGAAACAAAACCGAACTGGCTAAAGAAAATTTTGAACTGTAAATTGTAATCTGATGTATAAGAATGAAAAAGCAATTCATCTTAATTTGGCATATAGATAAAGCATTCACATATCGTCCCCTGAATGCACGAACTAGGTTGGCTGGGTTTTATGGTGCAAGGGCCATTAAATGTGACCATCTAGCATGAACTAGGTAATTTTAAAAAAATTTGGATTTTTCCTTAGTAAATTTGAAATCATATTCAACTAGTTACCACCATCCCAGCCTAAACCATTCAGTGTATCGCCACATGATTTTGAACTACAGTCAGATGACAAGGCAACATCTGAGGTGGCACCCCACTTTCCAAACTTCCACACCAACCCAACTTGAGTATTTTAGGCCACGACAGATTTAAGGTGCACCAGCCGCCTCTAGATCATACACTTGCAAACATCCATGCCCTGACCCAGATTCGAACCAGGAACCTTCCGATCTAGAGGCAAACACCTTAACCACTATACTGGTTGGCCGGCTATCTCAAATCATATACAGAATTTAATGAAAGAACTTGGTAACTTTTTTGACCACTTATGATCTCTATCTACTAATGAAAAATGTATGTATATATGATTGAATTGATATGGGGGAATTTTAGTTTATCCCTTTAATTCAAAACCCAAAAAATTGAGTTACTTAGTTCTTGCATTCAGGCAATGATATGAAATTTGAATTTTTAAATACCTTTATATGTTATTAATTTTTACAAAATAAATGGTATATTTTATGTTATGTACAAAATAATACTAGTAAGATATGTTTGGATATCAAAAGTAATTAGTTAATTTTGTCACATGCAATTGTTTATTTTGCTGTAAGAAAATATCTGAATCAAATATTCCTGAATTGTGATTTAGTATTTAAATATGTAGGCTGCTCATATGGATGCTACATTTTTGGAAATATTTATTTTCTATTGCATTTTATAATTGTTTGGAAAATGTAGAGAAAATCTATTTGAAACAATATAACTATGCTGTGAGAGATACAATAGTTAAGATATAGATTCAACACTCATATGTTAGTGTTATTTCACCTTTGCATGTGTCCCTTTCTCCATTATACATTTTTGTTGCAGAATTCTTGTGACTTTTAATTCTATTATATGAGAAGCATACTGCAGGAAAACATTTTTTTTTTGTGCAACTCAATTTAGAACAATTTTACATTTAAATTTACCTTGAATAACCACAGGTGTCTTTTTAAAACCAAGCAGATTCCTCAATTTCAATAGCTTTTTTCAGAAAAAATTGTTTCATCATTTTTTATTAATATTCCAACAATGCTATTTACAGGCAATGTTTGATTCTATCAGACACAAAAATGATGAATCCCAGAAAAAACCTGAATCGTTACGAAATCATAAGTTGTTGCTGGAACTATATTCAAAAATGACTGATGATGAGTTCTGCACCTATTTGAATTCTAATAAAAAAACCAGATCATATGAAAATGAAATAGAAAAACCTGAAGAAAATGATGCAGACAATACTTAGAATAATTTGAATTTTTACCTTTCAGGATGGTGCGATAAAAATACAAAATTAATTGATTGCTTCTTGAAATGTTTAACATAAAAGTAACACTATATTAATTTGTCATGTAAAATGTCAATAATTCTGTCATGAGTTTAAAAGTCAACGAGAAATAGCACCAAAATTATAAATCATCAATAAATAACACCAAAGTTGGAAAATTTATCTCAACAGCATGAATGTTATATTAAAAAGTTTAGTTATATGTAACTAATACACACATAAAATGTTTTGTTCAGTCAAATAAATGATACATAGAAACTGCCAAAGAGAGAAATTGCTTATTACTATATCACCTTATATATCCTTTGTATATAACATAAGTTTTATAAATTAATTTTAAAATCAGTATTGTAATATTTTATATCAGAGCTTGAAATACCCAGGTGCACTGTGCACATGAAAGTAAAATTGTGCATCTAATTTTTTCCCGCTAGGTGCACGCTATACACCTAACGCTAAAATAGGGGGGAACGTGTTTTATGTTATTTTGATGCTTGAACAAAATATTAGTATCAACCTCTCTCGCTCTAAAGGAACATAATTTAAATTCCTAAATACACACTATGCGAAAACAAAATCGCTGGGCCGTAACAGGTTTATACTGGAGGAGGGTTTACTTGTGCCACTGCCACCAGAACTTTATCTAATTCAAAAACTTAGGTGCACAAGGTGCACCTATATTAAAAAATCTATTTTGAGGCTTGTTTTATATACATAAATCACATTTTAGAAAAATACAGAATTTCTCAAGTTTAAGAACTAATTTACGGAATTTTATAGTTAAAAAAATTATGTTTCCCTTGTGTGATTAGGTTATTCCACGCTTGAGATTAAAATTTAAATCAAAGGTCTGTTAATTTCACATTTGTAATTGTATTACTTAAAGGTTTTTACCCATTCCATAGGTCCCATTCACTTCCTTTCTCCAGTTCATCTAGTGTTCTGCACTTCGATAAAATGGATTCTCCTGAAATGAAAGATTTGCTAGTTTGCTTTTTATACATAATCAAGCATGTAAATGAAGGTATGTTTTTTAAAAATTGCAATTTTATATTCTTAAATAAATATAAATGCCTAAAACAACCCTTCAATTTATGTTTTTCTTTCAGAACTGCTTATAGGATGGTGGCAACATTGTAGTGAATATGATATTCTTGATTTCTTCCACTTACTTGAGTAAGTTTAGCACTAAACACTAGGGCATCATGCATAAAACCTTCAAAACCTTATTATTTGTTGACACTTTATAAGATTTTACTTAGCTGATATAAAATATGAATCATGTATTAGCCTGTATAGCTTTAATTAGTTAGGTAATTTCTATTGAAATAATTAGCAATATAATTTTTAAAAATAAGTAAAATTTGTTTTAGAAACCTTGTAGTTCGTGACCTGACCTGCTTGTTTTTCCTTAGCCCTTTTCAAACTTTTCCATTTCTTAATGAATGAATATTAAAATAAATTTTAATATTCTTTAATACATTACAGTAATTAATAGCACCACAAAAACTTACAAGTAATTAATTGTACCAACTTTTGAATATAGCTGATTTGTAACATTCAAAATAATGTGCAACAGAAAGAATAATTGCATCTTAATTTTTAGGTTGTGTTTGCATCAATTTAAGTACATGGGGAAGAAAAATATCAAGTAAGCACCAATTTGTGTTTATATAGTAGAATGTATTCACAGTGCAGTTAAAAACTTCTTCAAAATGGGCAGATACGAATTATTAAATTGTGTTACTAAAATATGTTCGTATTTTGTATCCTTTAGAGGTCAACACCCTGCCATGTTTCAGCCAAAATCTATGACACTGCCTGCCAGAACACCACCTCCTTCATTTGCACAACGGTGTAACAGTACATATAGTGAAGCTGGCACACATACAGTATGTAAGTATATGGTTTCATTTCATCACATAATGAAGTGATATTGTATAATCCTGAAATGGATACATTGTTCATTTTATTGACTTGAAACAAATATCTAGTGGTATGCATTGCTTTAATAATTAAAACATCTCATTTGTAAATCCTGTCCACATATATCTGTGCCAAACATTGCTAACATTCGAAGTGGGGGGGGGGACTATATGGCTATTGTATAGTAATGTTTGATAGAAATTTTTTAATTATTCGAAATATTATTAGAATTTACCGGTATAAAATTAAGACTGATGCTGGTGTTGATGTCACAACATATTTGAAATTATCATTTTAATTGTAAAAAATGTAATTCAAGTTAGTAATTGTACTTTTATCTTGAAAAAATTTACTTATGTAGTAACATTCTTAATATCCTTTATATTCTTGCATAGTATTTTTAATAATTTATGATTATTATCAATTACTAAATTATAGAGCACACATTTTCAATCCAATTGAGGATAATTTTTCTCTGTGAATGAGAATAAATAAGACCCCTTAATTTTGTAATTATGGACTGTCCTACATTGACACTGTACCTCATGCTTTGGGTTTTGTTTGACTGGTTTTTTCAGAAACAAATATGTGATTTTTATTTTAAACATTTCATTCTGGTGTTTATTTATTTCCCTTTTGAAATTCTGTGTTTTGAAAAATTAATTAATCTGTATTTCTTGTTTTGGCAGCTCCTCTATCATCTTCCGATGCAGACACATTTTATCGAGCTCTCCTAGAAGCAAATATGGCTACTGAAGTGGGGCTGATTGCACTTGATGTTTTAGGACTTTATTCTCTGCACTTAAAAGAGCAACTTTTGTATAAAGATGGAGATAATGCTCTTATGAATAAAATATTTGATATTTATTTATCCTTTCTACAAGTGGGCCAGTCAGAGAAGATGTTTAAACATTTGTTTGCTGCCTTACGTGCATTTATTAACAAGGTAAATTCCTTTAGTAGTTTTTAATTTAATTTATGCACTGATAAATTTTAATGCTATTAATTTAACACATACATTGTGTACAATTTTTGAAAACACAAAGTAATATGAGTATTTTGACCCCATTTATATTTTCAATACTATAATTCAGAGCTCCTCTCAATAAACATTGCAGATGTACCCATGTGATATGCAATGCTTTCCATCTAATAAATTAATTGTGCACTGCAAAATCTAAAATTGATTATATTAATTATATATCCTATTTGTTTCAACTTTTTACTTTGAAAAAACTGATCATTTCATGTTTCTCTATAATTTCTATTTGCTGTTATGATTTTGCATTTTTTTTTATTATTTTAATAGTTTACAGTTGCCTTATTTCAAGGAAATGCAGTTCTCTGTGGAAAACTATGCTTTGAAGTAAGAACCCTTTCCTGATATAAATTACTTTTATTTTATGTTCATTCTAATTTTCAAGTAATTGGTTTTGTTGAATTTATACTGTCTTAAATTGAATTTTTTTTTTCTTATTCTACTACAGTAAATTCCCGTTACAACGAATTTCCCGGAACCAAAAATAATTTTTCGTTATCAAATTTTGCTAATTTAAATAATTAAATTTGACTTTCGTTTTGAAAGAAGACTACATATAATACTATGATTAGCTACTGCAATTAGAAAGTTGATTGCAATTCATTGAAATCAAACAGAGAAAAATAATATTTTTTCAAATAAATACATTGTTATAGCATTTTCTAAAATCTGAAGAAAAAAATTGACTTGCCTCGTTTGGGAAACATTTATGCTAACTAAACAAAATGCGAGGAAACACTACTTTCTTTCAGAAAATCTACGATTTTCTTCTGAACAAGGTTTGCTGTTGTATTTAAGAGTAAATAATTTTGCATCTGGTGAATATTTGTAATAAAGTTCGGCACATTGCTTTGTGACGAAATAAAAGTCTGTATTGTGTCCTAACTTCATAAGGCTTCTGATGAAGTGACATTGTGCACATCATCCCTCACTACAGCCTCTTCATCTTCACTACTTTCATTGGCCTCATCTTTGCTGTCTTTAATGGATTGGATGATGTCTGCTTTGCTCAGTTCCTAACATGTTGAAACGTTGTCATCTGCACTGAGATAATCTTCCAAATTCACATTGTCATTTGAAACTGAACTGTCATCTTTGGTTGTGGTTACGACTGACAAATTTTTGCTTGTTTATTAGAAAATCAGTCTTTATTTTGACAGCTGGTTTCAGCCCGACTAAAACGGAATTCATTGAATCTAGAGAAACTGCATGCTTGTTATTGGTTGAGTGAACCATGAAAGGACAACATATTTTTGCCTGTACAAATAGTTCGTTGTATCAGGATTTTCAAAAATCGATCATTTCGTTATATTCAGATTCATTTAACATAGTTTAAGTTGCTTTTTGTATGGGGACTTCTATGACTTTTGTAGTAACAGGATTTTTCGTTTATCGGTATTCATTGTAACAGGATCTTAATGTATAATTATATATACACAGCTATTCAAAATTTCTGTTCATAATAATTGAGTGAACAAGAATAATTAATTCATCAAATCATGTTATAAAAATAGGCATCCCATAAATATTGTTAGAAGGCTAAATTTATATAAAAATAATAGCTTGGTTATTCAGAATACTGAACAGGAACAGAATAATGAAGCATAACATGAACTTTAAATTAACATATAATTAAAACATTTTAAGCTTTGAGGATATCGTTTAAACTTTATAATGACCATCAGACAAATATGGACCTAAACATGATAGTTACTGATTACATCCTACGAACTGTAGAAGCAACAGTATATTTCATCAGCAATTTAACTTTGTAGGCTCTAATATGAATTTTACATCCAGTTTGTTGATAATAAATCAAAGTATTTTTACCAGTGTGATTTATAAGTACTTAACTGTGTGTTCTGTTTCTTTTAATTAGTTACTGAGGTGTTGCAATTCAAAATTGCAAACTGTGAGAAATGAAGCTTGTGCTCTTTTATACCTACTCATGAGAAGCAACTTTGAATTTTCTGGTCGCAAAGAACTGACTCGTGTCCACTTACAGGTACCAGAAAACTTAATGCTCAGTGTTAGATTTTCTATGCTCTACACCAGTGATTTTCAACTTTTTCCAGCTCATGGTACACCTAAGCTTATTACTAATATTCTGTAACAAATCAAAAAATACATAAGATCTTTTTTCCTGGTCTGACCAAAACGTAGTTATGATTTGATTGCTTTTACAAAGAATAAAGTGACTTTTTAAATATCTTTTTGAAAAAATTATACTCAGAATTATTTATAATGGTATTACTTGAAATATTATTTGTGAAAACACTTGTCAAAAGTTTAAAACTAAACCATTAAAATGAAATGTATCTTACACAATTTAAACCATTTTGCCATCTGTTAGGCATACCAGTTCCATTCTTGCTGCACACTGGTTGAAAATCACTACCTCTAATATTTTTACTGATATTTTGTAAATTTATTTTAGCTCATTGTGTCAGTTTCCAGACTTTTGGGTGATGTCGCTGGTTTGAATAATGCTAGACTCCAAGAGAGCCTCTCTGTAATTAACAATTATGCAAATAGCGACAAAGCAATGCAAAATACAGGTAGTTATTTTTTGTTTGATCAATATGCCTTACCAAAAAGTTTAGTTTTTGGGCATTTATAATTTTATTGGTGACTATTTTCTTCCAGTTTTCCCATCTGAAGTAAAGGATTTAACCAAACGAATCCGAACTGTTTTGATGGCTACAATGCAAATGAAAGAACATGAAAATGACCCTGAAATGCTGGTGGATTTGCAACATCAACTTGCAAACAGTTATGCCTCCACGCCAGCTTTACGTAAAACTTGGTTAGAGAGCATGGCCCGCAACCACTTGAAAAATGGGGATAATTCCGAAGTAGGGCATTTTTAATTTAATCTGTTGTTATTCATCTAGTCTAGGCACTTATTTCTTTCAATCCACAACAGACTATTGCATAATTGTGTTTTGCCTCCTACTAAGCTGAAATTATACTTTTTTCATGAGAAAAACTAAAATACTCTTAAAATAACTTTTTAATTGAAATAACTAACAGAATTTTTTTATATTGAAAAATGAACAAATTTGCAATAGTATTTTACAAAAATGACTTATTAGATTAAACTAATTGTTAATATGAGAAATTTTTGATGCTCAATTATAGAGTTCAGGCTTTAACAGCTCATTTATTTTTTCATTTCTGTTCATCACATGCATCAATAGTAATAATAGTTGCACCAGTCAATTTTTTTTCTAATTGTATTTTATTAAACAAGTTTTCCTTTCATTTTAGGCTGCTCATTGTTACATTCATATAGCAGCAATGGAGGCTGAATACTTAAAGCAAAAATGTGAGTGCATTTTGTAAGCTTAATATACATTGTATTTAAAATTTTAATTTTAAAGATAAGACAATTATTTAATTTGTCTTTTTTCCTAGGTATGTTCCCTGATGGTTGCAGTGCATTTAAAGCAATTTCATCAAATGTTGAGCAAGATGAATCTAATTTGAAAGAGGATTCAGGAATGCATGATATACAGTATTCGCAGGTAAAATATATACTCCCATAAATAACATTATGTTTCTTCATTGTTACAATTTTCAAGAACTCGCTAATAAATCAATTCTAAGTTTTGAATTATTATTAACACTAGAACCGACGTTGGTGTCAGTTAGACTCTGGAGAGTGTTTGTCGTTTTACTCCTTTTGCACTTTTTGTCTAATTTTGATAATTTCTTGTGATTTCAGACATTTATTTCATACAGCTCAATTTAGAAAAATTCTATCTTTCATTCAGGAAAACAGGACCATAATAATAAAACAAGTAGATTTATAACCACAGTTCAACAGTGCTATTTTATTTAATTATTTGACTGAATGTATAGGCAGCCATTTCAAAAGAAGAAATGGATAAATCTTAATCAATTATTTGATGGAAATACAGTTGGGTATATAGCTTATATAAATACAAATCAGACTAAAGATCCTAAATAATATAGTTAAATAATTTTGCTAGTTTTGAGTAGGATTGATAATCATTTTTAATATTTTTGTTAAAAAAAATTATTTGAATGAAATTTAAGTTTTGGGACTTTTTTTGCTAGAATTTATGTTTTTAAGCTTGGAACAAACATCATTTTCCTAAACAAGACGTTATTTTTATCTTAAAGTAACCCTATTTCAATAGTTTCCAAGAATAATCTTGAGTACTTCTCTTTTAAATTTTAACATTAATTTTTATGTAATCATTTTAAAGCAAAGCAGGGCCTTTGTTTTGGACTTGATGTATCTATCACTCACATATGCATGTCCCCTCTTTTTCAAAGTATACTTGTCAGTTAATCACTTGACAAATGTTTTTTCAACTAGTCAGCTTAGAATGTTAACTTTTAAAATATGATATACAAGATATCTCTAACAAAATATGAATGAATTATCAGAATTCAAAAATTTTCATATACATATCTTTTCAATTTGTTTAATTTTCTATGAACTTGTTTAGGAAACATTGCTGAAAAATTTAGAAATCTGTGTCAAAATGTTAGAGCAAGCTGAACGTTATGAAATAATGACAGAGGTGTATAAACTGATTATTCCTATCTATGAAGAGCAAAGGAACTATGAAGTAAGTTTACACAAAAAAAGAAAATTGTGTTTCATGTGTATTTATTGGAATAAATTTATTTAATCAATAAAAGATTTCTTAACTTGGAATATTTTGTTTATATGTAGGCTCTTTTGCTGTGTTATAAAACTCTTCACAATGCTTATGCTAAAATAGTTGATGTGAATCGATCAGGGCGTAGACTTTTAGGGAAATATTATCGAGTTGCATTTTTTGGTTCAGTAAGTACGAAATACATTTTTATTTCTTGTAATCATTTTTATGGACATGTTAATGATTTGTGTTTTTTTAGCAAAACATAGTAGTTTTTAATTAAATCATTTTTAATTGTTGTCATAAACTGGCTTGTAAAAATTTATGTAAATTATTTTAATTTCTTAGTCTTACTTTGTGGATGATTCCGGAAAAGAGTACATATATAAAGAACCTAAAGTAACATCGCTAGCAGAAATATCTGAACGATTGTATCATCTCTTCTGTGAAAAGTTTGGCAAAGATGCTGTACGAATGATTATGGATTCCAACAAGGTAATTTTCTTTTCCCAGTTTCAGTGTCTTTAGGGGCACATCCTTTTTAGTTGTGTACAGGTATAACAATCCTGAGGTACCCAAAATTGATTATTTCTCCTTTTCATTTTTACCATCTGCTCTTTCTTCCTCCATCATTGTGTATGCCTATCTTGTGTTTAGCGCAGCATGGCCATTGTGTCTTAAAACCCAGAAAATAACCATTCCATTTTCAATATTTTCTATCAATCAGATATAAAAAAGTGACAAAAAGTATGACGAATTAATGCTGAACTTTAATTACCTAAAGATTTGATGTGGAAAATATTGGCAATATTTCCAGCTCATATTGTTGCATTTTTAGACTGATAATATCACAAAAGTATTAGTTTTAAGTGATTGATGCACTTTTATAACAGAAAAATTAAATTCCAAGATTTATCACTAATTTTCTTTTTAAAAATTCTTCAAAACAAAATATGCAATGTATAAAATATATATATATATATAATTACATACACTAACGCACGTGGCACAGAAATCATGGTTATTTGTCAATAACGGAATGGCAGTGAAAGTAACGAAAGCAAGCAACGATCTTGAATCCACGCTCGAGTGTTTTTTGTAAATTTTATGCATAGTTCGATTTTAATTATGGAGCTACAGAGTGTTATTAGAAATGTTCGACAGAGAGCAAGACGTTCTAATGAAACCTTTGAACTTTCAGAAGAACTAAGGGCAGTTAGAACTTTTACTAGACTCCTAGTAATGGCTAGTTACTTTATAATGCTTTTACATTATCATATCTACTGTGTTATGTTTCATTTCTTTTGAATGAAAACTTATTTTAATTTATTTATAAGTATCATTCTTTTGATAAGCAATTTATTTACTCGATATTTTGACCAGTATGTGTATTTTGTAATAGCTGTGTTATTTTGAATTATTATTTTTAACTTAATTCTTTTAGGTTAATCCAAAAGATCTAGAATCAAAGTATGCATATATCCAAGTGACTCATGTTATACCCTATTTTGATGAAGATGAGTTAAGGCTAAGACCCACTGAGTTTGAGCGTAATAACAACCTGAGAAGATTCATGTTTGAAACACCATTTACAATTGACAGCAACAAAGTTCGTGGCTTACCGGAAGAACAGTGCAAAAGGCGAACAATTTTAACAAGTATGACTGAACTTTAAATGTATCTAAATGTTCTGTTTTTATGTTATTGAATGATGAAGTTTCATTTAATTTGGGGTTTTATCAATGCAATTAATTCCTGATTTTATTTTCTATATGATTATTTTGAACTCTGGTTTAAAAATATATAGCTTTTATAAATCTGAGATATAGTAGTATGAAAGAATTATTATTCATAACTGTTAAAGTGATGTAAAATGCAAGAGAAACTCCTTATATTCTTTCCCAATTTCCTTTTATTTCACAAAATTAAGAAAGAAAAGTTTAGTAAACAGTGAAAATCTTTCAAAAATAAGTTAAACTATTCCTCTATTTCTAATCATGCTAAGTTTGTAGGCTCGATGAACCAGAATGTATTTTATGTAGTGCTATGTTTTCCATATAACCAGAAGTTCAATAATTTATTCACAAATATTAAGTAATTAATGATATTTCCATACCTTCTAAATTATAAAACAGTTATTCAATCATTCAACAGTTATCACACCACTAGCACAAAATTTTCATTTTATAGTTATATTTTTCTTTCCTTTTATAGTGTTGTTTAAATGTGTGCATTGAAATAAAAAGTTTGAATTTATTTTTTTTTACAGCATTATATTCATTTCCTTATGTTAAAAAAAGAATTCCTGTCTTCTCAAAAAGTGTGCTGGTGTTAAGTCCAATAGAAGTTGCTATTGATGAAATGCAAGCACGTATCAATGAGTTGGAAGAAGTAGTGCGATTACAGCCAACTGATTTGAAAAAATTACAGTTAAAGCTCCAAGGGAGCATTAGTGTCCAAGTTAGTATTCTTCCCTTATCCCTTTATGTATTCTTCCACTATTAAACATTTTTTTATTAAAATTGAGCTAATTTATGATGAAATTTTGAATTGTTGCATAGTATTTTTATCACTCACTGTACAAATAAACAGAGATAAAACTTCATTGTGTTTTCTAATCTTGTAGGTTAATGCTGGCCCTCTTGCATATGCAAATGCCTTTCTAGAAGGCAAGAAACCTGAAAAGTATCCAACTGACAAGATAATGTCACTGAAAGAAGTTTACAGGTATAAGACATTGGAACACATTGTCTCAATTTTATAAATCACACCAATTAAGAGCAAAATGTTATTGAATATTTATTTAAACATATAATATTTATTATTTTTCTAAAATGTTTATAATTTTTATTTAGACTTTATTCTAATTATCGCTACTAATGCTACAAAGAAAAACCACTTAAAATTTACTTTTCATATTCCTGGTTCTGAAAGCGTGTTTTTTATTTCAATATCAATTTTCTTACTTTCCCTTGCTCATATTGGTGTATAGGTAAATAAATTTTTATGAAACTTAAATGTATGCTTTACATTAAATTTAAATTATCAGTCCTTGCTCTTAAAATTTTATTTGATTGGAATCACTCAAGTAAGAAATTTTATAAAAGTAATCATACTTCAACAGGAGATTCATCAAGATCTGCCGAGAAGCTCTGGAACTTAATGGACGCATTATTACTTCTGATCAATATGAGTATCATATGTCTTTGAAAAAGAACTTTCAGGAATTTGTTGATTCTTTATCTGGAATGCTCCATGAAAAGGTAAATTTTTTTTATTAGTATTGCTCTCTTATTTGTGTATATATTGTCATGCAATATATTCTAGATTCTACCTATTCTAGAAAATTTTAACTATGATTTGGGTTTCCTTTATGTTGAATTACAATTTTTTAGTTAAAAGAAACAAAATGAGGCACTTAAAATGTACGGGAAAGAAAGCTGTGTACATAGAAATTCAATGAAAAAACTAGGTTTTTGTAAAAATTTCATCAGTTTATACAATTTTTATTGATTTTGGAAATAATGTACCCATGTATTAGTTGCAGGTATCTGGAGAGAGTGAAATAAAAAATATTCATTTAAATTCTAATTTAAAAAACTTTGGCATAGATTGCTAGAACTCAAGTTAATTTTTTTCACCTGAACAAAGGTAAAATTATTTTGGTTTCCAATATATATTATTTTATTGCATTTAATTAAAAAAGGGTTTCAGAATTTTCTTTAAAAATTCAAGTTTGTAGTTATTGTGCTCTTAAGAAAAATAATATCTTGTATTCTCAATCAAAATTAGCAATCCGCTTCATGGTTTCTTACAATGATCAATTCAAGATAAATTTAAATACCATGAATTGATTATTGCAAGAAACTTGTTTTATAATAATTAAATCTACCATATTGTTAATAAATTTATGTTGCCCCACATTTATACTTAGAAATCAATTGTGTTGGTTTTATTTGCTACATTTTTCTAAATTATAATTTTGGTAACATTTTTATTTCAGTTATACTTCCAAGAAAAAGATGTCTTGTCACTAAAAAGAACATCTCTAGATGTGTTCAATTATATTAGTGGATCACCTAGTTCTAGCAATGCGTGATAAGAAAATAATAGCATTATTTTACATACAGTTTTCTGAATTTTGAGCCAAAAAAGTGCCTTTAAATTCTAAGGCATTATTTCAAGCCAATGTGTCAATATTGTAGATATGAAACTTTTAATTCATCCTATGAGGTTTTAGCATCTCACAAAGCAATCATCAATGATGTGCAATTTGTAATATAGTGTCTATTTGAATTATTTACTTTTGTATACTAATATATATTTTATCTACGGGTATTATCTGTCCTGTTGCATTTGTAGCTGATTGTGTAGAAATTGTACAGTATATATTAAGGTGCTATTTTCCTTTCCAGTTGCTATTTGTTTCTAAAATATATTTTAAAGGTGTACTTTTCTTCAACTAACAATTTTTTTAACTAGGCATATTTTTTTATGAACTGAAGCCTTGCCGGACAGTAGAGAAATTTACATTAGATTTTCATTTTCTGCTTCTAACTGCTTCTGTTTTGTGCAGCATGTGATATTTTTCTTCATTTTACATACTAGCTGTAAATATGTTTTTGATATTACTGATTTTATATGTCATGTATTTTATTGTAAGACTGATCATGTAGTGTATTTAAAATTTAGTAAAAGTAGGAAAATTATAAGTAATGTAAATAAGCCTGTTTATTATTTCTACTATTTAAGATAATGAAATTGTAGATTTTAAATGTATTTGTACGTTGTTCACTAAATTGTGAACACAAATTAATTTCTATTAAATTTGAAAATTGCTTCTTTCCAAGTGATCGAAAGTATTCAAAACAGTCGCAAGTAGGTTTAATAACGTCTTGATATGAAATTCATTTTTGGTGGAGCAAAATGTGCCATTATGCTACGGCTGACTATTGGTTCTTATACTATAACATGCTTGCCAACTTTTATGGATTATCCGTAATTTTAAAGGATTTCCACTTAATTTTACTGATGGGTCTGCCTTTTACAAATTTTTAATATTTTGATAAAGCAATCGAAATAATTCATTCTCTGCAACCATCCACTAAATCCATCAAAAAACCCCAAAGCTTGTTTCGAGCAGAAATTTAGTGCAAAATTATTAAAGACCAAAAAAGCTACTGCAGCTTCAACCTCTTATGGATAAAACGCTCAATAAAACATCTTTGTATACAGAATTTGATTTTATTTTCTTTCGTCTACTTGTAAATAAGCTTTAGGAACACCAATGATGTGTAATCCTGACACTTGTTTAAATGGTAAGTTACATACAGTTTGGGATGCAATGTGTAGGTACTCATAAAGGGAATGTTTCTTTATGGTGGATGTATTCAGTTTGGTATTAAAACACTACTGCTTTGCAAGATTTCTGCAGTTGCAGAAAAATTTGAATTTTTACTTATGCATTTTTAAATACAAATTATACTACTTATCGTGACAAATGGATATTTCTAATACACATGAATTTATGTTTTCATGGCAAGGGGTGTTTGGGGCGGAAAAAAGTTTTACTGATGCACAGTTTTCAAAGTTGGTAAGTGTGCTATAACAGTATGATTAACACCAGCCATAGCATAAAGGTTAAGTTTTACTGATTTTTGACGATAAGTCTCTCTCTTTGAAGGAGTAAAGCAAGATTTCCAGACAGGATCACTTATTTATGACAACTCTCCAATTAGTTTATAATGTTCTGAAATATAGTTGGCATTATATGGTTGGTAAATATTACATTAGCACACAAGTTACTTTGGGTTTGATTTATTTAACTTTTTTTGGCTATAAGTAATAAAATTTACTGTATCTTAACAATAATTTTCTTAAATTAGATCAGATTTATTAGTACTAGATTAATTAATGCTAATAAAGATTGAATTGAGTTGCAAGGATTTTCTTTTATGGTCTAAATGCAACTCAACTCAGGCTTTGCCTGAGCACATCATTTACAGTCTGCTGTCTCTCATGCCTACTTTTTGGTTGCTAATTCTTGAGTCTCAGTGTAATTAATTGAAAAGTTAATGCAATTTTCTGACAGATTTAAGATAATTGAGTTTATTTTATTGTTTTTTTAGTAGATTTCTTAAAACCATTCACACAGGCACTAGATATGCTCTTAGAGTGCAAAATAGTTTTCAAAAACATATAATTTTGTAACAAGCATTCTCGTTTTCAACTGTTATACACAGTCCAGTCACATCAATGTGACCACCTGTCAAAAGCCAGAATAACCACTTTTGGTGGAGCAGACCTCTGCGAGACGTGCAGGAAGAGAGTCAATTAGGTTTCTGTACCCCGTGAATGCCATAAAGCTCCCTCCTCCAGCCTGGATCCTTCCGGCAATTGTTGCAGGGTGTTTGCTTTCAGACGTTTCACGCCGTATACGCCAACGTCCATCTGTCTTATGGAGCATAAAACATGATTCATCAGAAAAAGACACCTGTCGCCACTCTGTGGACGTCCAGTTGCGGTACTGGCTTGCAAATTCCAGCCTTCGTCGCCGATGAACAGCAGTCAGCATAGGTGCATTAACCAGGCGTCTGCTGTGGAGGCCCATGCGCAGCAACGTTCGCTGAACCGTTGTTGAGGATACACTCTTGGTAGCCCCTTGGTTCATCTGGGCGGTCAGTTGCACGTCTATACGCCCGAATGCATCTCCGTAGCCTTCGTTCACCTCTGTCATCTATAGCCCGTGGTGCACCACATGTGCCATTTTGCCATGCACAGTATACTTTTAACACGGCGGCCCGCGAACAGTTCACAAAATTAACCGTTTCCGAAATGCTTCCACCCTTGGCCCGAAAGCCAATAATCATGCCCTTTTGGACGTCGGATAAATCGGTACGTTTCTGCATTACGCCACCAATTGAAATGCTTTCCGATGCTCTAGGACATCCTTTATATACACTCCACTGCAATGTGCTGCCACCTGCCTTTTGTGATTGGTTTATTTCACGTTGACGTCGAAAGTAGGTGGTGGTCACATTAAAGTGACTGGACTATGTATTTGGGCAATTAAGAAGTATAATTATGCTAATCTGTATAGTGCAACTAAAATTGAAAATAATTTGCAGTCTTAAGATAAAATTGAAGTTTATTTACAGAATATATACATTAGAGAATTAGTTGTACTTCTGCAAACAAACTGAAAATATCATCAGTCATTTTTACAGGGAAAGGTTAATAAAAAACAACTAGACCATATAAAATCCAATATAACAGCATAAAACCATTAATAAGTTACTTTCTGAACTGAAAAGTTTAATAACAGGCACTGTTGCTTTACATTAGGAAGAAACATGCATAGATAAACTAATTCAGATACAGTAGAAATCATTGCCTGGACATGATGGAAAATAATTTTAAATCCTTATTTTTATAACTTAATTGGAAACCTTTGGATGAATTGACAACTGCATTTCAAAAATACTGCTAAAGGTAATGCAGTTAAGCCTAACAAGATTCTTATTTTGCAACACCAGGTAAGGGAATCAACAGTGATATTGAATGGTATTTTTTGTAGTTAGCATTAATTTAGTTTGCTGCTCATTGCTACATAGGGGCTAATTAGACCCAGACCTATGGCTTAAAGTAGATTCCAAACCAATATATACATGCTAAAATTTGGATTTAAACCATAATTGAGATAGCCAGTGTGCTAACCACTGAGCTACCTGGCAGGTAGTATAAATTTGTAAATATTACACAAGTATTGAGAATATTTTTAATAATCCTAGATTCATTGGTAGTATTACATGAGCTCAATTTGACTTAGTTGTTCTCTTGAACAATAAATTGTTTTCCTCAAATTTGGCAGTTGGCTTTGCACCAAGATCCTTATCACTCTTCAAGAGTAAACTACTGCAGCATTTCTGAATGATGGTGAAGATCTTACTGAAATTACCTGGGAAAACTAAGGTCAAGTCTGGTGTGTTGCTTTTCACAATTAATGCAATGCTAGTTTTGTATTGTTGCTCAAGAATCCTTTTCAACACAAGGACTTATACTGGGACCAACAGCTTAAAGTTGGATCTTTCTGGATGAAATGCTTTCTTGCTCTAGTAATTTTCTTTGCTATCTGAGCGCTAATCAGGCCAGAACTTTGGGCTTAACACTCAGAACATCACAAGATTTCTTAGTGCAATATTGCTTTTACCACCACAGCAATTCATGACTTAAATAACCACAACTATTGGTTGAGGAAGTGCTAGATATGATTCTATTGGTCAAGAAGTCTAAATTTGGTTGTAAGCCATACAGGAAAAACTGCAAGTTGCATGGTAGAATAATGTGTGTATAACCCTTGGAGGGTTAAAGTGGATTCTGAGTCACTGCAAGGAATAATGTCTACCAATATTCAGACCAAGGATCAGTGCTAGCCAACAGGTGGAAACATGAATGCTTTGAACAAATCTGCCTTGCATAGATGTTTAGTTCCATGTGTTATTCCTATATTTTAGGAATAGTTACTAGTTAAACTGACAAGTATAGATGAAATTTAACTGAAGTCGGTTTAAGGAGGAAGTGACAAGCACTTATTTTGAGCTATCAATTCGAAATAAAAGCTTATTTCCATAAATGTAGGTGCTATTACAAAATCTTCTTCACTCCAACATTCATCCAGGTAAATCAAATCTACTGTATCCAAAATTAGCTAGCCCAGGAAGATTGTAGAGCTTAGTTTCGTTTGTGACATTATTGCTTGAGACAAAGTTTCACTTCTCTTGCAGGGAAAAGTAGAAAAACTCAACATTTCATCATGAGGCCTAAATAATAAATGCCCTCACAATTTATAAATTATCAACGCATAATAAAGCACATAAATTTATACTTTTATTTTCTAACAATGCTATGTACATTTTTATACCATATAAAATTAAAAACAGTTCCAGTATTCAAATCATAAACAGGGTATAACTTTTAAAATCAAACAGTAAAAAATGTCTTCCGACTTCTTTACTTGGGCACCCTTCCTATTAAAGAGAGAAAAGAGATATTTGAAAAGAACTTTCAGGAGTTAAAAGTAAAGCATGTTATAAAAAAGTTCTGGAAAGTTAACCAATGTGCATACTTGAACTATCAACAGTGACTATTTAAGAAATTATTGTAGAAATTATAAAACTTTAATTTGATATTTTAAACCTTTTTACTTATTTCTAAAACTGATCATTACGGAGAAAAACAAGTTGGAAAGATTATAGATTATTAATCTTTGATCTTTTGTTTTCATGGTGAGCTGGATATTCTCCATCTCTACTATTATAAAAGGAAGTGTTTGCCGCAAAATCCTGACGATTCTATGGCACTTTCAGCAATGAGATTTGGCACACAGGTAATCCAAATTATTTGTAATTTTAGGGTTGCGGCGAATTTTAAAATTTAATCTACAAGATTTTTAAATGAATTTATTAGTTTTATTCTCTATGTGGTTCTTTGTCCGGACAAAAGAATAGCCCCAATCTTGACTTCTCCTCCCACGTGACCTTGTAACCATGCCAAGTTTTTCATCGCTTCGAAGAAGCTCAGAAAATTATTTTTTACGTTTCCGCTTTCATTCTGCACACAGAATTTTTTTTTTTTTCCCCCGTTTTCATTTTGAGCAGAGGGGTGTTTTTACAGCTAGACAATAAATCTTTTGACTGGAGTTGCAGTTCATTTTTTTTATCTCCTAGACCGTTAAAGATAGAGTAAAAATCTCAACGGATTTAAAATCTGCAGAAAATGTCAATTCAGATTGATACCTTAAAATATGATTTTCTTTAAATAAATCATTTTAAAATTGAATTCGTCTTCAACGGATTTGAAATCTGCGGAAAATTTTACACCTGATTAATACCTTACTGTGGTGTTGGTTTTCTTTGCAAACCAACACCACGGGCAACGCAGTGGCTAGTTTATAATAAGAGTGAATAATTTAGATGCTAGAATGATCAAAATATGAGTTGAGGGAATAAGCATTTAAGATACATTGATATAAATTGATTCTGAGTTAGGATAAATAATGCACCACATTTTCCAATTTGTATGCTCATTTTTGTTAGATGACTGATAAGAATCAAACTTAAACATAGTCAAGTAACAAATATTTGACAATAAAATAATGTGAACTGAATGCAATTTCCAATTAAAATTTAATAATTCTTTTAAAATATTTAACTTTTAAATAAAAGAGTAGGGCTACATAAAAATATCTTAAATTATCAAATCACAAAAAATAAAAATCTTACATTCAATTAATAGTTCTGTAATAACTCAGTAAGCTGTGTGCATTCAATTTTTGAATTTAGCTATTGAAATAAAACAAATTCTCAGTTGAAAGGTCTTGAATGCCATTTTTTATGCTGTGGCATAGGTTTTGCATATTGCTGACAAATTATCGGCAGAATTTCCCAATACCAGTCTAGGTTTTTTTTTTCCCTTAGAGAGCTGTTTTTAAAACATTTCCTAAATGGCAACAATTGCTGTTGTGAAGGCAAAAAGATGCAATTTTGGTTAACATAATAATAATGCACAATAATTTGAATGCATAGAGCTGCCAAAGAACTCGGGAAATGTCATAATTTTTTTAAATAGCAAAAGTATTCTGTCAAACCCTAATTTAGTAGCAAGTTTAGTTGCTAAGATACAAAACAAATTGGCTAAAGCACAAAATATGTCAAGTATCTAAGAAAAAAGAAATTTAAAAATTTAATGACAATTTAGCAATCATAGATTCAGATGTTTCATTTCAGGATCGCCATGGCTTCATGCCAATACTTTGAAATTGGCATCCCTTGAAAAATTTTCTCCCAAAAGAAATATCCAAAAAATAATTTTTACATCTGCTATGAGTTAGAAAAGGGACATAAACTTTCGTTGACCTTTGGTGAATTTTCAAAAACATTGCCGAAATTTTGAAAAAACGCTCTTTGGGGATTATTTTGCTTAGTCAACCAAATTTGAAAAATAGTTGAAAAAGGCACCTGTGGCAGCCCAGCATACATTACTGTACAATTTATTTTCTTCTGATTATTTGTTTGAAACGGAAATCAGTATTTACTTTTGATAGGAGATATCAAAATGACGATTGACTTAGGTCCTTGAACTTATTGAATGGATAACCATTTGGATATTGAAGAGCATACTACATTCCTGGTATATCATGGCATCTGTAACTACTTCCATAGCATAAACTGATTTTTAAAATGAAGAAAAATTAATAAAAAATTGCAGCTAAGAAAACCAGTAATGTTATGTTAATGGTTTATTTTCAAACTAGTGATTCATTACTGGCTTTTATACCCTATTGTGGAACCACTGTCCATCTAAAATAAGCTTCAATAAATTATCAACTTTTGGAACCCATAACAAAGCATTTCAAAATTTATTAACATAATCAAATGAAATTATTTTGGTAGAACATTTATTATGTTTCATCAATTAAAATAATTTTCAATGTCAACTACACTATTAGAATTTTAAAGGCATTAAAATATTACATACCACAAAGGTCACCTTTAGAATATATACAAACAGCTTAACAAAAAGTTCTATAAATCCTTTTCTTTCGCTACTTCGTTTTGAACTTTAGAACCACATTCACTACTACTTGTAACACTTTCACTTGAAATATGTGTTGAAGAAACAATTGCAATAGATTCTTTTGTTTGAGCCTAACAAGAATAAAACATCATTAAAATTCTATAATATGCATAAGAACAAGTACTTCACATTCTATATTTCCTTTAATATTTCTAATTTCAATATATTTTATTTTCATAACTTTTCTACTTTATGTTAAACATGCCAATGTGATGTTCTTTTTCAATAACCAAACACGAGGTTATAAAAATAACAATTTAATTAAATGATAAAAGCACACACATAAACATCATTTCATCCGGTGCAGTACATCGCATCTTAAAAAAAGCAGCCTCTCTCAGCTGAGGTAAATATCCTAATACCATTTTCTATATGGCAACCCTTCCATTCAAGAGGTTAGTCGCATAGAAGTCTCCTTAAATGATTGCCAACAGCAGCCAGATATCGCACCTTCCCGCCAAGATGGAGTTTTATCTACAAATCAAACTTTCATCTGATAACAAAATTGGCCGACTGTTGCAATCGGTTTACCTCTCTATTTTTCCCAAAATATGAAATAAGCATATCTCAAAATATTATCTTAGTAAAAAAATCTTAAACAGATCAAGACATAAAAACAGTTTCGATATCAGTTGAAAATCACAACCACAACTAAGTTGACAGCAGACGACAAAATTATATGTTTTTAAACAAAATCTTTCTGCTTTGACAAATAAAATTTAAAATCAAACATTTCTGTTTTCTTAAATAAAAAAAAACTCCCAGCCAACTCTTTTTCTAGCTACACTTACTAAATAAACACATATATATATATTTTTTTTCTAATGGCGGGCACATTTGACCGAAGTCATTGGCCACTACAAGGCCGGAAGTGATGGCCACTTGTGAAGGAGCACCCAGTGGGAGGACCATCATTGCTCCTAACAATTACTTCGTAATTTTGCACCATGTTCAGATGACGAAGCAACACCTGAGCTGGTATACGCTTACAAACATCCATGCCCGAACCCGGATTCGAACCAGGGACCTTCCGATCTAGAGGCTAACACCTTAACCACTATACCGGTTGGTCGGCAATAAACACTTATATAATGATATGATAATTTGGAATAAAATTACATCATTATATTAGCATCAAATCACTATTTTCTGACCGAAATTATGTACCAAAATTATATATAGGAACGATTCCTTCAATGATAAACAAGCCCTTTGTTCTCCTTTTAGTTTAGCGGTTTGAGTAGTGACGACATCAGTGCTTATATTTTCTTTTGATTCTTGTGGTGTCTGCATGTCTCCAATGTGTTCAGATGGTGCCGCAGAATCGCTCTTTTCTTTTTCTTCGGTTTCAATATGTAAGCTTAATACTGCTTCGTCAGTGTTTTTCCCATTTTAAAAGATATAACATTCGTTATTCTTTGAATTCATCAGCAATTCGTAAATTTCTGTGGTTAACAGGCAGGGAACATTCAATTTATCTGTTACCCCTAATAGAGCATCGACACAGTTGAATAAATTATTTTCACAGCTTTTGTAATAGATGAGAATCCGGAACACTTTTGCTTCTATTTGTCCGCTGAAAGCGGCAGTTAATAAAATTTTACTTCTTTCTTCATCCTTCAAATTAGGTACAACTGATGAATGAACAATCGAAATTCGAGTTCCCGAGTCAACGATGGATTCTATTTCTTTTGAGTCAATATAAATGTTTATCTTCTTTAAGGGTGCGACGAGATTCTGGATAGATTCGGATAGCAAAAATGAAGAATCAACCTTTGCCACGATAGCTTCTTAGTTTCTAATATTATTGGCTGCTCTTGAATTCTTGTGGAAAAATAACTAATGTCGTTTCGTCGGAACATCATTCCTCTTGAAAGATGATGAGGACTTCCGCACTCGTAGCACTGCTTTCGTTATGGGAAATCGTCATTCTCCCTTCTGTGGTGAGGCGGAATATATCTATCAGATGAAAAGGCGAGTTCAGGGCATTTAGCTCGACTAAAGTTGTTTCGGGATTCTTCAAAAGATTACCATTTTGCTCCAAAGTATATATCACATTCTTGTGTAAGTTCTTGCAGCTTTAACCATTTGTTCCCTTGATGTATCGATATGCGAGAAGCAGTGTCAGTATCCAGTGTTTGAAGTAGTTTGTCCAAAATAATTAATTCCTCCAGAGAATCATAACCTTCAACTTTACGTAACTTGCAGTAATAATCCCATGTGAGTTTCTCCCGAGTATTGTTTGGCTCTTCGGAAATTTTACAAGCAAGCTTGAGGTGTTGGCTTGTATTCTTTCAAAGTTAAGGATTTTACTCTTTCGTAATTTCTTAAATCTCTTTCTTTAATGTAAACTAGCACATTTGATGCTTTCTCACAGAAGTTTTAACAATATTTCTGCTTGGAATTCTTTGGGAACTTTCTTATGCTTAAAGTCTTGTTCAAGGGAGTCAAAAAATAAATTTCATGCTTCTGTTTTTCTTGGAACCTCATCAGTTAGTATCTCTACTCTTTTATTAGTTTATTGAGAGAGATCTCACCTTCTCTGCTGTTATGCACAATAGGTAATGGATTTCTATTTCCATGGTCCTGAGCTGCTCAAATTCTGGCTAGTTCAATTTCATGTTCTCGTTGTAGCCAAAGCCCTTCTTTCCTTAGATCTTCTGCTTCTTTTCTTCGATTTTCTGCTTCTTTCCTTCGATTTTCTGCTTCTTTCCTTCGATCTGCTTCCTCTTTCCTTCATTCTTTCGATTTTCTGATGTTCTTCTCTTTCATTAACCAAACACGAGGTTATAAAAATAACACTTTAATTAAATGATAAAAGCACACACATAAACAAACATCATTTCATCAGGTGCAGTACATCGCACCTTAAAAAAAAGCAGCCTCTCTCAGCCGAGGCAAATATCCTAATACCATTTTCTCTATGGCAACCCTTCCATTCAGGAGGTTAGTCACCAAGAACTCTCCTCATATGATCGCCAACAGCAGCCAGATATCACAGCCAACATCCAAGAAAAAATATCTGGCGTAAAAACCAATATCGAAGTTTAAAACGAACACACACATGGAAGTAAAAGATACTTTAACAACATTTAAAAAAGGGCTAAAAACAAATAAAATTACTATATTATGTAGTGCTTTGCTCAGCTTGGCAAAAACTGAAATTTGTTTTCAAAGTAAAATAAACACTTTCTAAGGACTATGATGAAAAATAAGCATTTCTATGCACCCATGGGAACCCTGAAAAAAGAAAATCACAGAGTACCAGAAATTCTTTTCTTCTAAAAGAGTTGGCAGGTGTATTGTTTACTATTCAATAATTTTTTTCAATTGGCAAACACTGCTCTATAAATAAATTTTCTTTTACATAATATCGAATACTGGATTCTGTTTCCTTTAAAACTTTTATTTGTTTTGTTTGTTTAAAAAGAAATTTCATTAATTATATTTTTTCTAACCCACCTGAAAATCAATATTTTTTTGTATTATTGGTTATATAAAATAAAACTTGAATTACAAATCAATAGGTACATGAAAAAATGAAAACAAACATTAGAAATCATCTACAGTTAGGCATAACAGCTTCACACTTTTAGACTAGAACGAAAATTATTGAAATGTAAGACATATCTAAGATTTTTGTTCCAAAGATCAGTAAATGAGTTCTGAACATTTTCAATAGTACAATAACATATACTGTTAATTTCTAAGACAGTAAATACCTCTGGTATTTGAGCTTGTAGTGTTTCTGATACATCCACTCCATTTCTTTCAACTTGAGACACAGGTAGTAAGGCGACATCACCAGCTGTTAAAATGTAATACAATTATTGGAAAAAATTTCAAATTGGTATAAGCTATATTTATTCTTAATAGGCTACTATTCATTATAAATATTATTTATTACATCAACATCTGAACTAAGTTTTGTACATGTACATACAGTAGGGTAATCAGTTTTGTCATGAAAAAATACGTTTTTTTTAAGTGTATTAAATTTTTAAAATAGACAATTCTGAAGCGACCTTCGGTTTAACTTAATGAGACTCACTTTTAAAGTCGAGAAAATTGTGACAAATACTTATACAACAACCATTTGAAAAGGGGTGTATACCCCTCATAGAATTTGAAACAAACACCAATAATAGCATTAAAGAAAAATGCATAAATGGAAGGTAATTTATTGCTTTGAATGATTTAAGTCCAATCAGGGTACAACTTGGTGTGAATGGTCATTGAAGCATTTATATGCAATTAAAGGGCTTTTATTTTAAAAAGTTTCAATTAACAGTTTTTAAATTAAACAAGCAATATTTTCATATCAATTGTTTAGAAAGTGGTGTCTAAATATTCATGATAAAAATCGATGACAGCATTTAAGAAATTATAGTTTAGAAACTTTAAATAATTTATGTATTGCATTGTTATTAAATGAATTTTTTTAATTCTTTAGATTTTAGCATTTTTTAAACTTAAGGTTGAATTTATATATCATCCAATATTATCTCAATTTAAGTACCATTAAACATAACATACATAATAAAAATCAGTAACCATACATATTTTAATAAAGTAAAAGTTATTTTTTGCAATAAATGAATATTGACAAGGAAACCCGTTCTACAGGAAACTTAACACAGGGAAATGTTGCAGTCATATTTGAGCATTATTAAATTTCATAAATCATTATAGTCTTTATCAATATTTTTCGAATTGCTCCATTTTAGCTCAGGAAGTCGAAAGTTGACACTTTGCACATATTTCGTTTTTAGGAATTCTGCATTTTTTTTTTATCAGAATTTTATTTCTGTATGTTTAAGTCCTAGTCTTTTGTATATTGCAATACATTATTGAGAAATTAAATGTATATATTTGCATCCAAAGTAAATTGTAGAAGCTATGAAAAGTTAAAATGAAGTTTAAAAGTATTTTCCGTACAAACTTAAATGATTGCATTTTTCTAGAAGAAAAGTGATTATTACAATTCACTTTTCAGCCAACATTTAACCATTTCAACTCGATCAACACCGGGTTATTCAGCTTGTATTATAATAAAGTTAAATTTTTTTTTAAACTTTAATCTAGGGATTTATAAAAACTAAGTAATTTTCATCAGCATACCCTGTTTTTATATTTTAACTGTAAAAAGCAAGATATTAATATTTCCTTTGTTTTAGAGATGAAAACATTTTTGTGAAAAAAATGAAAAATACAGGAATTATTTTTCCTTACTTGCAACAGCTGTTGTTTCAGCTTTAGAAGTACTTGATTCTGGCAATTTGGCAGAGTTGGCTTCCCCTGTCGAAGAGGAGACTGTACTTTTCTGAGAAAGTTTACACTCAACCTCCTGGTTATTGCATAGTTCCTTACTGTTATTTGCAAGATCATCTAAAATAATATTTTTACTAATTAAAATGGATTGATTCATAAGATTAGTTACTAAATTAATGTTACTTTTCTATAATAGTAGAAAATTATACTATTCAGTAAAAATACAGATAACACATTAAAATGTTCGGATATTCACGTTTAAGAAACATTGCAATATATATTTTTTCTTTTCACAAGAAATCATACACATAAAACGCTTTAGAGATGTCTATGAAGAACATCTTAGCTTCAAAGTGCAACAGCTCTATATTTAAATCTTTGGCAAAAGTGTGAAACCACATGTCTACAAATTTGATTTCGGGTTATTCTGATAATATACACAGAAAAATCATCTGCATCTGTCTAGTCAATTGTTAGTTATTTCAATTAGATAGTATATTAAATATACTATCTACTTAAATAAACAATAATTTTGACCAGACTGATGCAGATGATTTTTCTGTGCATGTCAACCGAATAACCCGAACTCTTTTGTGGACGATACATGACAAAGTATTAAACCTAAGCAGTATATTATATTGGTTATAAAATGCAGTTATTATGCAGAAAATATCAAAACAAAAATAAATAAAAAAACATTGAATTCAAAAAATTTTTAAGAGAAAAATTGAAATGAGATGAAACAGTATAACAAAATAAATCAAACACATTGAATGCAAGAGATGAATAAAAAGTTGTAAAAAGAAAGAAAAAACATTTTTCAAAAATTGTCTTCAAATAAAATTTGCTTCAGAGATTACTCACGTTACATTAGATAACTAATTACATTTTTACAGCTATACAATACTTTTTGCTTCAAATACAGAAAGCAAGTTTTAAAAACTTACTTTTATCATTAGATGTTGACTTCTCAGAGGGACTTCTATCGGAAAGAATTCCAGAAGCTTCAATTATATCAGCCAATAGATTTTTTTTGCATTGTGCTTCACTCATCTGAAAAAGTAATTTATACTTTAATGTGTCTAAAAATAATATCCAAATCATTCAAATACATATTCACAATATCAAATTCATTGAATTGCTATTTTCCTCATTGACTTAAAATATAATTAATGAAATTACAATATAAATCAAACAAAACTTTGAATGTAGAATACATCTGAAATAGTGACAGTAGTTATTAAAGAAGATTTAAAAGAACACTGCTTTCCAAAAGTTAAGCTTGATATGCTAGTTCTCAAATATTAAATAAAGTATGAATTTCATATAATGAAATTCACACTGATTAACAACACTGATTGACACTGATTAACAACCAACTGAACACAATGTCAATAATTCAATTCAACAATCAATTAAACAGTGATATGAAATAGGGGCTTCATATAAGATGTCTTTGTATGGATGGTTAAAGTTTGAGTCTCATTGAGTTCCAAAGCCAGATATCACTTATAGCACCATGATCTTGTGATTGGATTCAAACACTAATTTAAAGTTCTGCGTACAGGTGAATGAAGATTCATTGTGCAAGTCAACAGAAAACTATTAGACTGGGGAGAATTAGGAACAAACCAACTAATCCTCAAAGACTTATGGCATGGTAGTGTGTTGTGTATGGGCTGGATTCAATAGCAGATCATATGCACATTTTTAGACCTTCCATGAACAACCCATAAGTATTGAGATCTTTCTTTGATACCTACATCAGGCTATACATCTATAATTCATCTGGATTTCCTTTTAAAGGATAACAAAGAGCAAGTACATTGAATGGAGGAAGTGGATAGCATATTATATGAATTTCACTTAAGCCTGCATTAAGAACCTACGTCTACCTTTCAATATCCTCCATGAACAGTGGCCTGGTATGGGAGTCTAATAGTCGTACTCTAATAGTCGTTTAAATTGGAATGAAAATATGGAGACGTTTTCGGGAAATTTTTGGACAAAACAAATTGTGTTCTGGGGAAATATTGGGCCCTGAAACATTTTCTGCACCCCTGGATTTTACTACCTTTAGATAGTCTCATTGAAGTTTGTGGTTGAATAACACATCACAAAATAAAAAGACAACAATTTCATGTAGGTTTTATGACACAAAGGGCAAAAAATTCTTATATCGCAACACATTTACAAGGTTTTATTTACAAAAAATTAAATACAAAACTGGGTCAGTTATAAAAAATTTAGACATACTTAAAGGGTACATTTTTAAAAATAAACACTAAAATATATTTCAGTTTATGACAGTTCAAGTCCTTAAGGGATTATATTTTGAGCTGTGGAAAAAAAAAATGCATAAAAAAAAATTTAACAACAACCAAAAAGTGTTGAAAACTTTTGTTATGTTTTAAAATATAAATATCTAATAACAATCTCTTCATATGAATGTTAAAAATCTTTTTCAATAGGCAGTTGCTCATAAGCAACTGTATCATTCTTATTTTTAAAACTGTAGAGCAAAGACTTTTTCAATTAATAATAAAAACAATTTTATGAATTATAATGAAAACACAATATCCTAAAACTAAATATAAAAACCTACAATTTCTGGAACTTTTGAATTTTGAGATTCAGTTGTAGAGCCATCAGGTTGGGGTGTTGCATTCGTTACAGTACTTGAAATAGGATGCAAAGTAGCATTTGAAACAGGATTCGTAGCAACAGATGGATTAGTATTTGAAAGAGTATTTGGAACAATATTCGAAACAGCATTGGAAACAGGATTCGTAACCGGGTTAGCTTCAGAGATTTTGTGTGAAGCAGACACAGCAGGCGATTGTGGTCGAGCTGGGGCTATAGCTCTTGGCAGAGGTTTGCTTAACAGGGGTCTATTTTTATCCTGTTTTTGAATAGCTGATACAGATTCCTGCAACAAACAAGAATAAACTTTAATATGTTTCTTAACACAAGCAAACAAACCCAAAGGCATAAAAAATTGCATTTGAAAGAAAACTTTGTTTCAATGTTAGACATGAATGTCTCGATCTAAAAATAGACAACTGTTTAAAAACTAGAACAATATTCATAAGAATTAAAAAATACTGATACTTATAAAGATAGTATATATGCTGAAAAGCCACAGTCTAGTATTTGGTAAGCCTCTCATGGAAGCGGAAAACTGCCAAAATATGAAGAGGCATGGGCTCCATGAGCTTGGGGAAAAATTCAGTAGGCATTAAACACCATACTGCTTGTAGAGTGGACCACAATTCTGCTGTATTCTGAGTAGGATTTCTGCAGCCTACAGCATATTGCATGACATTCTAGATGTGTTTGATAACCTTGAGATCTGGTAACTCAGATGTGTTCCTTTAAACATAATTTGGTATGTCTATACTTTTGTATGTTTGTTAGTCATATATTTGATGAGGCCAAACCCATTAGAATCAATACAGGACAAGAATGGGTGTAACTCTTTAGAAAAAATGCACAGGGCATTCACGGGTAGAGATTTATAGACCTACCAGGGGTCCATTGAATGTCAGCTAAACAAATACCAGGTGAGGCTGTGTTGAGTATTCATTAAGGGTACTCAAGTAGGGCGTCAATTCCCGATGCCCATATTTCCGAGGGAACGCAAGTCTTTGCGCTTATGCAGTCCCAGCACTCAATTCTGATAATATTTGAGGCACTATTGTACACCAAAGCATGAAATTATTCTTGCCAGCAGAAGTTGGTCACATTCAGTCTTTTTATGGACACGTGGCTTTCATAAGTTACAGGCTATGCCAAAACTCTTGTAATAATTACATAATTGAAATGGCAGTTCATGAAAATCCAAATTTCTTTTCTGCCTTCAAAATGCTACAACCCATCTTACAAGCTCCAACTATTAAAAGGTATAGAAAATCGGTTAAATCATGATAGTTTGCTATTCTCACAGCAGAAACAGCTCTAGATTCTCTCACACCTATCTACCGATTTATATATACACTGGCATAGGAAACCAATGATGTGCATAGGTGGCACTGTTATGTAATTTGTATAGGTTTGTCAACATTAGTTTAACTGGCTTTTTAAGGAGACCAGTGCAGTCCTATCTCCGTAATGTTAAAATGGTCAAATTTTAAGGAACATTATCTCAGAATCTTTTATGTGTAATTGATTTGAATTCTTTTATATGCTATGAAGACACTTTTAACACAGGGATTTTTAGGAAACTTGGAAATTAATGTTTTAAGATTTATTCCCCCTTTACAGTACATATTTTTTTTTGAAAAATGACTAATTTTCATCCTTTTTAACAATCAAAATATACTTTTTTTGAGCAGATAAGAGAAAAGTGCCCGAGTTAAAATATGTTACAGGGTATGTTACACTTGTACACCACTTTTGTTCATATTCGCTTGAATCGACTGTGAAGAAATCTTCCTTTTAAGGAAAAAGTAAACATTTAAAGATATTGAAGTCTAAAGCATAAAATTGACCATATTTCAGGTATGTACAAATATTTTTCAAAAAAAATATTTAAAATACTTCTGCTCAATGTATCTTTGTAAATAATATATTATTTTAAACAGAAACGTATAAACATTTATTTAAATTTATAAAAAAAATAATCACAATTTTGAAACATTTTGTGCACTGGTCCCCTTAATGCATATTCAAGTATATCACCTTGTAGAGATGATATTATAACTAATATTCAAGGATATTGAATTAAATCATTTCATGCTTTAGAGTAAACAAGGTTCTTTTCTGAGTTTAACATAAAATTCAAAATTTTCCTGTTTATACAGAAGTAATATAAAATTCCAGACTATATGACAGAAAACTAAATCCAATTAGAATACATTTTCTTAAATAAATGTAAATTGGAATCATATGCTTTAAGTTTATGTGAGAAGGCATACAAGAGAAAAACAGCGTTAAAACTCTAGGTTGGCACTTAAATTAAAATTTAGATCAATATTTTTAAAAATCAGTTCTTTCACAATGTTCCATGCTTGACTAAAAAAAATTCAACTTTCCCCAGAGCTAACCATAGAACTTTTGGTCTTTCATTTTTCAGAAATCCGAGTTTTCTGTTTTATAGCCGACACATGCACCCTATTAAAGCACATAGAAAAACAAATTAACCAACTGTGACACTTCAAAATGCTTAAATTCTGTAGCACACTAAAAAAAAAGCAAGCTTTGAAATTTCAACCTACTATGTCATTTGGTAACTTGGTTAATGGAGTAGAACCCATGATAACAGCTGCACCTTGCTGAGCCCGAGGCCACATTTGAGCCTTATGAACAACAATTACATTGGGTTTGGCAGCAGCAGAAACTCGAATTGAGGAAGTGGTGTTTAAAGTTCCGGCAGGTAAAGTAACTCGCAGAGCAGTTGAAGAGAGATTTGTTGTCAAACCAAGTGCAGAGATTGTAGAAGGTGAAATGGCACATGGTAGGCGAGACCCAACTGGTTGCGAAATGTTTACTATCCGTGCACTTCTAACTAATCCTACATGAAATGGAAAAATAATTTAAGAAAATTAATGTAAAGACAATTACCTATTGTGATTTAAGCAACTCAATTACCAATAATTACTAACTACTAACTGGAAACTAAATTCCTTTATATGATAAACTGAGAAGTTGAATAATAAAACAAATTGATTCAATTACATGACCAATAAATTTCAACTAAAGAACATGAAATGACTAAATGTTTAATATTTTTTTTAAACTCCTAATTACTTTTAAGTAGTCTTTAAATTTTGAACAGTCTATTTATTATTGCACATCCCAAATGAAAACTTTATTTATCATACTAAAATTAGGAAAATACATGGTTCCCACTCTTGGAAAATACATGGTGGGAAAAAAAATTCAAGTACTTTTCCAGGCTTATTTGAAGTTTTTCAAGGACTATCGTAAAAAGGCAGAAATTCCCTCTGTAACCCCCCATTTTAGTAGACAACTTTTCTGAAGAACCTCTCCTATAATGTAACCTCTTCATTACCATTCACATACTTTACAATTCCAAACATATTTCTAGTCAATATTCAAGCATGTTATAGAAAAGAAAAAATTCTTAAAAAGAAAAAGTAAAGTAGCTAAGTTATTATACTTGTGTACTATATGTTCGAACTGACACAGAATCCCACTGACCTTGAGCAAAGAAGATAAATACATGCCTTGTGATAAGCAAGCGTATTTAGCGTATGCTTCAGAACCAGAATAAAACCACACCATCTAAGCACGTTGTGAGGCGCATGCCTTTCAATCCAATTCATACTCAAAAAAATTCTAGATTCAAATTTTTCAAAATAAATTCAAGGACTTTCAAGTACTTTGCACCAAATTCAAGTCCTGTTCAGGGCCCTTGAAAATGAAATTCAAGTACTTTTCAAGGCCAGCAGGAACGTTGAAATATGCATTTATCACAGTAGAGGAATGGGTAAAATTTTACTTAACAATCCTTGGCCATGTATTTAACAGTCAAAATATTCTGCATAGAATATATTAGACTAGTGGCCAGAAATATACATTGTTCGTTGGCATTAAAATATATTTTTAATGTTTATTTCTATGTAATTGATTGTGCATAGAAATGAAATGAAATAAAAAAAATAAATGCAAAATTTGTTGACATTTTGGCAATATTGATTGCTTAGAAACAAGATCCCATAAACAAATGGAATTTTTAACAAGAATGGATACACATAGATAATAGAAGTAAGAGCACACAATGAATTGAACTTTTAGTAGATATAATTTAGTGGCATTTGTCTCGTCTTATATTAAAATGTTCTTGAAGGCTAAAAATCTAAAAACATGCAATTTCATCAATATTCTTTCTTTTTGATTTTTAAAAATTACTTTTAAGATTTTCTTTTTAATATTGCTCAAGTTATCGAGATTTTCGAACCGACTATTGTAAATCATCAAACTAAAATGTTCAGTTTCCACATGATACAGTGCATAAATAAAACAGAAGCTTCATAAACTACATGTAACAAAATATTGCAAATGCATATCACAATTATACAATGCAATGAGACCACAACTTGTCCTAGGCAAGTGGGATGAGTGACATGGATAGTGACCACCTTACGGAAAGTTTGGCATTAATGGGGAGGACATCCATGCATGCTATTGCAAGACGAGAACTTTCAAAGTAGCTGGAATCTTGATCAACCTTCCTTACCTTTCTTTTGTTTTGTGCTCTAACTTAAAGTGACATGTGGGGCAAAAAGATGCATTTTTCTAAGCACCTTAGCAATAAAAAAAACTCATGAGAGATAGCAAACAGAAAAACCTTACCACCATCATTCCTGTACTGAATCGTTTGTGTATTAGAAGTGTTAATTTTCAAATGACTTGGAGAAATTCCCACAGCTGCAGATTTTGGAAGCAATTGAGGAGTTGTTTTTCCAGCTTCACTTTGAATCGGGCCAGTCGTTTTAGTTGATGTTTGCAGAGGAGTACATGATGTTGATGATACATTAAATATTACTGGAGACAAGTTTTTAGCACCACCTTTACTAGCTGTTGAGAAGAGCGACCTTGAGATGTATTGCGATGAACCATGTGCTGAGGTTTTGGCTATACTCTTTGTGACAGCAGTCTGTTTTGTGCTGGGTTGATGTTGCAATATTGTCTGGGGTTCAGATTTTGCATTCGTTTTTGTTACAGAGATGGGAGACTTGGTTATTGTTAATGAATCACTTGAAGCAGGAAGTTGAAACTGTGTAGTTTGATTATCGGTTACAGGAGGAAATACATTTGGGATTGATTTTTTTGTAAAGAAACTGGTGTTCTCTTGTTTCATTTTCATACTCAGAGATTTTGGTGATACAGTTGCCCTTTGAGTGACTTGAGTTTGAGGACTCAGTTTTATACCAAGACCAGCAGGCAAATTTTGTCTTGTGTGGCTTGGGTTTTTAGATCTGATTTGAGTCAAAAATTTGTTGTTATTTGAAGATGATGAAGGGGTTGGTAAACGATCCTTATTTGCTGTCGTCGAACCTAAACCAGAAAAGAAATTATGCTGTTAAATTATTCAAAATATAAATAAAATAATTTAGGCAAATGAATAGCTAATCAAAAACAAACATAAATATCCTCATCTTCCATCTTGAAAACATACTTAATGCAGAAATAATTTAACACTAATACAATACAAATTCAGAACTGATATGTAGTTTCAAATCATCAAATTTAGTAGCTTTCTATTATTAATCAAAACAACAATCATGCGTTAAAGAATAAATAAATCTGATTTTAATATCAGAAAGCAAATTGTATACTTTAAAAAATAAACACAAAAAATGATTAAGTACTTCAAATTTAGGATCATAATTCTATGGGTCTTTTCTAGAAATATTCCTTAATATTTGTAAACTCAAAATAGTTTAAAACTTGCATAATTCACAGTCGCAAAAACCATTAGAGAATAATGAATAAATGTTAATAGTAAAATGTTGCATTGTATGTCATTGGCACATTATAACTCTAAATTAAAATAAAATGAAAAAGTAACGTTACAAGACAGAGACAATGAAAACAAAATGTAAAAACTTACAAATAAAAATTAGGTTTGGGTTCATAAAAATATTTTTTGGCCGATTCCTTTTAGATTTCAAGTCATTGAAATAATTGCAATAGTGATAACAAAAAATGTTAATATTACGTAAAAAATTAACAAATAAAAAAATTTTAATAACGACAGGCGCTGGATTGCTAATTATTGGAAGCGATGGCCAGTTGTGAAGGAGCACCCAATGGGCAACCATCATTACCCCTAACTAAGGACAGCACATTTACATCCATGCCCTGACCCCGGATTTGAACCAGGAACCTTATGATCCAGAGGCCAACACCTTAATCACTTCAGGGTAGCAACAAAATCCTCAAAAAAAGTTCCCTGATATTTCCACGATTTCACTGATAGTCTCGCAAAAATTTCCCTGATTTTACAATTCCTTTAAGAAATAACGTGATCCCTAATTGGTATAGATACACGGTATCCACACGACAATATGTTTGAATATTTATGTTCAGGTGGGGTTAAAAGGATAATTTTTCGCAAATATTTTGTATTTTTCTCTTTAGATATTTTAACTGTTAATGTAAAGGTTTGAACCCTTAATGGAACTTTTACGATAACAATTGAAAAAAACTGGAGAAAAAATACAAAATACTTTGATTATGAACTTTTTACAACTGATCCTACATTATCCTGCTATACATACAAATCAAATACAAATTTTCACAAAAAATTGGAACAGCTTCAGTCTACATGTATAACGGTGGCAGCGGTCTTGACGTTTTTTCTTTTGGCACACTTCTAGTAGTGAGTTATGGCAGGTTAAGGCAATCCATCTATTTCGGTTTTTGTGGTTTTCATGGCAACCTCCGCAAACAAAATCTTTAAATTTTCATTTTGATTATTCTAGAAAGTTCTTTCAAAATCCGTTGAACTGCTGTTTGATTTCATTGGTTCATTTGAAATAATTCTTTTCTTGGTAACTTTAGAAGAATGCCTTAAAAAGTGCCATGGCCGTTACCACCGCAATAAACATAGACTGAAGCTGTACCAAAAAAATCTGCAAAAATCCAATTGCAAGCAAAAAATCCAAATTTAATGCACAAAAAAAAACCATCATTAGTTACACAAATTTTATACCACAAGTTGTATCGCCGGCCTTATAGCGAGGAGACGTTGTTGTGGTCGCAGAAAAAACATTGTTTTTCAGTGTTTGAAAATTACGACGCAAGGTACTTTATTCTAATTACAATTTCGGCAAATATAATTGATTAAAGTACTCATAATCGCTCATCGCAAAAAAAAGGACAAATGATAATAGTTACAATTAAAGTGTCAAATTTTAAAAATTCCCTGATTTTTGTGAAATTTGGAAATTTTCCCAATTATTGCAGTATTAAAAAGTTCCCTGAGAATTCCCTGATTTCCCGGTTCTGTTACCACCCTGCACTTGACCGGTTGGTCGGCAAGATTAAAATTATCACATTATGAAGTTTTAGTTATTGAAAAAAGTTATTTACTTCAACCAATGTAGAATTAATTATTTAAAGTTTCTATTTTTAACAAAAACAAATAACTTTTGAAAAACACTCACAATTTACAAACATATTGGAAAAAAAACACAATTTCATTACTTGTTACATAATTCAATACGTCAATTAGTGATGCTGTCAGATGTAATACAATTTTATGAACAAAAAATAAAAACTGAGCACACAAATGCCTTGAATTTGAATATGTTTTAACAAATAATTAAGCATAAAAATATTTATTAAAAAAAAAAAAATGGTCATAACTAAAAAGTCAATAAAAAAGATATATAAATGGTTAAACAGGCTCTTTGTACCTGTTTACAAAGAACCTTCTTTAATAAATATCTTTTAATAAAAAATCTTTATAATATCTTTTAATAAAAAAGTATGTTTTATTTCATTTAAGTCGATGTCAATTTTTGGAATGACACTGCTTTTACAACTTACATGCAGAAGATACTGATGTAGGTATAACAATTGTAGAAGACTTCATTGAACCCATGGAGGATAACGATCTCGGAGCACTTTTCAGATCACTGGAAGATTTGATAGATTCACTAAGAGTAGAAATTTGATCCCCATGGCCAATTGTGGAAGCAGGGTTCTGTGCCACACCTCTGCTTGCTACTAAGTTCGAAGTCATTTGGTCAAAGCTTGAAAAAGTGGTAACAGTGGATGACGATTTTAGCATGGGGTGCTGTAAAAAAAAAAATATTCACTTTCTAATAAATACATAATTTTCTTAAAAGGATTAAAAATTGCAATATTTTGAACAGGTAACATCATATTTTAATGACAAAAAGTGTAACATGCATTTTGGCATGAACAGGAACTTTTTTTTCTCTAATAAAGCTTAATTACAAAACACAAAGGTAAATAAATCATGAAACAAATGGTATTTAAAACAGATTTAAATACAAAATTAAATATGGTGCATATATTTAAGGAGCCTCATTTCAATTTTAATATAAAAAAATTTCAATGTAAATAAAGAGACATTCTAATTTTTTTAGGTTTCAAGAGTTCCTCACTAAATTAAAATACATTTAACAATAAAATAATTGCACTAAATTTTAACTAATATATTTTCATAAAATTTGGATAAAATACATACAACCATGCAGTTTGCTGAATGAAATCTAGGAGGGTGGGCAGATTTCTTGAAATTGAAATTTATACATATAACGATGCATTTTTTACTCAAGGTAGAAAATATGAAAACAGTGAAAATGATCCTCCGTGATGACAGAATATCCTAAATCTGTTTTTTATTGACCAAAACTAAGAATGTATATCATATTCAGGTTTTATGCACTTTTTCAAAGGCGTAACAGTAGTTGATTTTATTGGAAGACCTTTAAGGGGTGTGTTACACATAAGGTTCATTTTCAAGCCGAATTTGACAAAACTGCATGTTGTGAAGGAGGCAAAGCAGACACTTGGCAGAAAAGTTGAAAGGACGAAAAGACGAGATACCATGTGGAAGTCACGACAACACATGAACCCAGTGCCAGACCGAGAGTTAACGAGCCGACAGTCAAGAGTTGGATTTCACTGCGAAGGGGCAAACGAGATGTTGCAGCCGCTATGCCAACCAGCAAGATGTAGGGCAGAAGTTCGTTCATTTCCACCGCTTCCAGGATCAGAGGAGACCGCCGAGACCTTTGCACCCGTTGCCGCCTCGCTAATGAAATTCCCGGTGGAAGGGGAAAATTAACCGCCAATGGACTGCCCGATTTGGAACCAGCCAACGGTAAGAGGACAGGTGTGTCGAATGAAACGAGAGCGGGGGCCCCAACAACCCCCTGTAGGATTTTCGGAATTGAGAGAGAGGAAAAAGATTTCGAAGAGAGAGGTCAACAGACCCGAGGGATCAAACTGATCCGAGGACGTGGACACCCGTTCATGGTTACCATTACCCCGTTCTCTGTTGAAGTGCTGATCCGAGTACTGCAAAAAAGCTAAGATAGCCTGCTGGAGTCATGACTGCTGTTCGTGGACTCTCGAGAAATTTCCCGCACCGGAATTACGTCTATCAGACGTGAGGAAAACTAAAACCTGAGCTGCTGATCTTGCTGATTTGGAGCAGACTTGAATGTTGGAAAGAGCTCAACTGAGCTGTGGACCCCGCTCTACCAAGCAGTCATCAAATTTTCGAGCTCATACAAGCTAGGAAACCTTACTCGCCCAATTAAGGACTAGAGAAGGGCTCATCCAAGCCGGATAGTCAACTTGGAGTCCAGAGGCCAAGAATAATTCACCGTGTTCAGCAAAATCAGTCACCTAGACTTTGCCTGTATATACGTCAACCTACATATACGTCAAAACTGTTCATTGTCAATAAATATATTAGCCCAGAACACTGTGAACGATCTCTTCTAGTAGACGACGCTACCATTTCAAACATGTCACAATGTTATGGATCTGCTTGCAATCAAAAAACTGTTCTGGCAGAGAAAATATTGCTGAGAACCACTATCATCTGCAAAAATCCTTCTTAACTTCTAGAAACATTAGAATAAAATATATCAGAACTTTTAAACATGGTGTGCAGACAAAAGTTTACAATGCTTAATAAGTTTGGAGACAGATTCTACAACTTGGTGCTGATTTATAACTTATCCAGCAGTTCTATAATATACAGTCTTTTAGATATTTCCCAGAATAATAGAACTACTGGATAAGCGTATAGCATGGGACATTGTTTTAAAGAAAATTAATTTGTACAGTACAATTTCTGCAATAAGTATGGAACATTTAAATTTATTTTTGATCCCAACTCATATATTAAAAGAAAGAAATAACAGTTTTAAAACCCTTACTACAAAAGAAATCTACAGACCTTTGAAGTTGATTTTGCAGGTAATGATATAGGTGCAGAAGTAGTCAGGGGCATTGTATTTCTGGGTGCATTGAAATCAGGTAAAGAAATTTGTGGCACTGCTTCAGGCACTGAGAAGTTGTCAGAGCTCAATGGCATTTCAGGTACTTGTGAAGGCTCAGAGATTATTGAATTCGTGTTCTCTGCAAAACACATACTGTTAAAAATCTGATTATCCACTGCAGCTATTTTTTGTGGAGGCATTGATGCATAATCAGGTATGAAGTCTTTCCGCTTACGACAGGCCATGGTCTCAACTCCATTACTCACTGTAAAAGAGGTTAACAGATTTAAATTAGAAAAAGGAAAAACTCACAACTACTTTTCTTTATCCTATCGTTAAGTAATGCTTAAATATAATAATAAAATTCAATTCATTTTTTAACGTATTCTTTAACTTTAAATTTTTTGTCAGGCATACTTTATTTTGCTAAATTTATGCATATTATCTCAAAGATAGTATTAGTCCTGATATGTAATGGTTCATAGCAATAAAGATTAAGGATATAAGTTTCATTTGAAATGAACATTATACGAAAGAAAATTAAACTCTTAATCATCTTTTAAAATGGCATATATATATATATATATATATATATATATATATACACACACACTAAGTACAGTACTAAATAATTAAAAAGGGAAAGGAAAAATGAAACACAGAAACACAAACTCATAAAATTAAGAAGCAAAAAGTATTAAAAGGATAACAATAACAAATTATTTCTACATTAAAGATCCAATACAGAAATTTAAACATTTTATACATAATACCTTAGATTAATATAATACTAGATCTAATGCATGTCTAGTTGAATCATTAATGTTATCAAAAAATTAAATGCATATTAAAATTTTCGAAACATGCACTAAGTGTATGAAAGTTGAATAGTTAGTAAAAGTGATGTGAATGGAATTTTCACATCAATTTCATGTTTTAGATAAGACATACAGCTAACTAGATTGTAGTCTGAATCCCAATAATCTTAAAGATTTTTTAATCCTATGCCCAGTTCCTTTCTCGAGCATAAAGTACGGAGCTATCATATATAAATCAGAGGGGAAGGAAGAAGAAATAGTTTAAAGAGTCAAACAATGGAAAAGATTACTGTGCCCATCATGTTCTCACCACAACAAAATGAACATATCAGTCTGTCGAAGAAAGAAGTACAGGTGTGTTTGAAGCAAAATCCTGTCTTGTCAAGATCTTGAAACAGGCAACCCTAATGGCTTGGCTCTGGGGAAACCAGGAGGGACATGTTAAGTCTATTTATAAGGCAAACTCATTTTTTTCCAAGAGACATCCTGGTTATGAAGTTTTTTTTTGTAATAATTTTCTTGATACATTGTTTGACATTTCAGAGAGGAACCTGTGAAGCAGGTTGTGGGTAAAGTGAGATGCAGATTTAGCTCTAAGCTATCTGTGTATTCATTTCCACGGATCCCAATGACTGGGAACACATTTTCAAAATGAAGGGGGCATCCTTGTTGGGAAGTTATCTTTGGACTTTTCTTAATCCAGTACGAAGTCCCAAATCCGGAATTGTCCAAAATCCAGACACTCCGCTAACCGGCATGTTTTTTTTTTTTTTACATCTTACCAACAATTTTTAAAGAACAAGGAGTTAAACCTGGACCTAATTGATGATACAATGCAAAATAACAGACATGTTCAGAGTAAATGCCACATAGAAGAATTAATTAGAAGATTTGCAAATAAAATTTGTTACACTGTATTAAAAAGGTTTTCTTCCTTTAAAAAAATTTATTCCTATTTATATACCTGCTATTTTGCTGTTGCAAATGCAAAATTCGGTGTGTGTGTGTGGGGGGGGGGGTATATAAGGTTTTTCAAACCAAAAATGCAAATAATCAGAAATCTGGAAAGGTCCGAAATCCGGAATGGCCGAGGTCTAAAGGTTTCCGGATTTTATACTTTGCACTGTACACACACACACACACACACATTGTTTGACATTTCAAGGAGGAACCTGTGAAGCAGGTTGTGTGTAAAGTGGGATGTAGATTTAGCTAAGCTATCTGCGTTTCCATTTCCATGGATCCCGGAGGCTGAGAACAATTTCTCTCTGAGTTTATTAAAGGTCAATGGAAAGCATACAGGCAAGTTCAGATACAGACGAGGCTTAAAGATGATATTTTACAGTAGTTAATGAAGAGAAAAAGGCATACATCTCTGGTGTTCCTAAACTTTTAATTTCACAACTTACCATGGATATTAGAAACTTCTAACATAAAGCTAAAAATTTATTTTTCAAACAAAGAATTTAACATGACACATTACCTTCCCTCAGCCCAGTTTTTCCAGGATGTAGTAAAGCAGCATTTTTAGCAGCCTGTGCACTCGCAACTGAATTCGCTATTTCAGTGAAAACAGTCTGTGGTGCTAGACGTTGCATTAATGGCACAACTCGTCTTCCTTCAATTGCCCACTCAGTGGCTGTATTGGGGCCAAAAAGTCTAAAGAAATTCAAAACTTCTTGAAAACATGTCAATAATATTCAATACAAACTACAAATTTTTTATGAAATAAAACTAAAGAGCAAGCCAAGTTACTTGCAGTGGCAATAAAAATTGCATTATATGCACATTGATAAATGTCACTAAACAGTAGGTTACAGAACTCATTCATAAGTGGTGCGAAAATAAATTTTTTTATGAAGAAAAACCTAATATTCAATATAAATAGTTCAAACAAAAGCATTTATTTATGTTGAATTTATAAACTTGAGTTGTTTGTCTAGACAAAACAAAATTAATACAAATATTTTGAAAATTAAATTTTATGAAATTATTGATAGCTGCATACAGTAGGTTTTCTTTCTAAAAAATATATTTTAAGCAATGGTTTTCATTTACGCAGCTTGCAAACTTTATTTCCTTAATTTCAACAAACTTTATTTGTATCAGTGAATGAAATGTAACTCATTAACCACTAGAACATCCTTTTTCACAATAAAGCAAAAGAAATTTAGAAAGCTGAAGAAAATTTGCTATTTTTCTTGACAATTAAATATTTAGACAGATTTTAGCATTAATTTAACTAATGTATATTACATACATACCTTATTTACAATAAGTTATTCTTATGAAAGTTTCCTAAAACTGTTTAAATGTATAAGCAATGTTTTGTGTTGATTGCATATTAACTGTAGTTTATAATTTTAATTTTACTGTATTTGGGATAAATTTACTGGACTGATTATGATGTATAATAACATTAGTGCATATATTCAGTAACTCTAAAGCTTGTGATAGACTCATTAATGTTAATCAACTCAAATGTAAATCAGATCAATGGAGCTAACTACCATCAGATATATTTTCAAACAGTTGTTGCTACATATTTGCAATTTATTTAGAAGATTGACTTGAGAGTCATCATTTTGGTATCTGGTGGAACAAAAAATTGCTCATGAACACAAAAATAACTTCAAATAAACTACATAACTAAAGTTAAAACATTTTTTTTTATCCTCTGCTGGAAAATTATTCCTCTGGCCAAAATGAAAACGGAAAAAATAAATTTAGAATGTCATATATTTATGCGGTTGCCCCATTCCAAAGAAAACAACAAAATTAAATTTCATTAAAATCCTTCAGAAATGTTCTAGATTGAATTTTAAAATTTGCTGCGACCCAAAAATTGCAAAAAATTTGGACTACCAGTGTGCTAAACTCATTGCTGGAAGTGCCATAGAATCATCATGATTTTGCAGCCACGGGGGAAAAAAAACAGACAAACATTTCCTTTCATAATAGTAGAGATATTCGAAAGGAAGCAAATATACAACAGATCATTCTATAAAAATAATAAGTGCTATTGAAAAAGTATTCTGAAAATTTTCTGATACTCGTGTAAGTAATAAAAGGTGCTGTAATAAAAGATTTCCGTGAGCATCATGAGTGCAATAAAATGCATTTTTGTTACTTGTTATTGATAGGTATACAAACATATTCCCCTACAGATCGTTATTTACCTTTCAGCGATTGTGTTAAGATGTTCATCGTTTACAGCCCGTCTAATTTCAGCTCTGTGCCGCTCCATAGAAATACTGGAGGAAAATCAAATGAAAAATTTTTAATATAAATAATATGCATGGTAAAACAGAAAGACATGAATGAAGATTTTTTGTAGCATTATAATATAGCAGACATTAATACATTAATTACTCTTACAAGTACAGTGGTACCTTGGTATACATCCGCATTGGAATAAGTCCAATTTGATGTCCTGTTTGGACATGAAAAATTTTGTTTGGTATACAAATTTTGTTTGGAATACAATTTGCTTGGGTCAAATGGTGGGAGGAGGTATTTTGGAGAGGGGGTAACATCTGGCTTCTTTACCATGACTGCCCACAATCGTCAGAATGACTGTTTCTACCATTCAGTGAACAACTAGCACTATAACTCTGAACTTTCATGTTATTCTGTGTTTTGTCACTTTTATTTTTGTAAATTCATTAACTAAGTGTTCTAAGAAAGTTAATGAGAAGAGCCAAGCAATGAAGAAAATGGTTAGGATAACCATGGAGGTGAAAAAAAAAAGAGATTGTTGAAAAGTATGAAGGTGGCACACATATCTGGGACTCGGCTGCTGCATACGTATGTCAAAAACTACGGTATCTACGATTGTGATAAATAAAAACGTTATTAAATCTGCTAACGCCACACAATACTATGAAAGGAAAGCATCAGTCGTAAATGCCACTCAAAGCTCTATCACTCAAGTTAGGTAATTAGGTAAGATGGGTCGGACAAGTAGGAGGGTTTGCTTTCCTTCAACTTCACCACTTCGGCAAACTGATGATAGCCTTTTCTTGTGGGAAAATTTCCAGAGCTTGCTGCTAATACACCGGGTTTAACATGAAGTATAATTTTACAATTCAAACGGTACATTTTTGAACCCATTCTTACAAGGGAACGAAGCGTGCATTTCAAAATTGAAAAGGTGATAAAAAAATATAAGGAGTAGCACACAAAAATAAGGAGTTTTAAGAGTGCTTAAAAATGAGTCCATTTTAAGGAGCATGTGAATCCTGTGATGGTCGCTAAGCTGCTCTTTATCAACAATTTCATCTTCATTAATGAGTTCATCAGTTGACACTTCAGCTAATAGCATCCATAATCATTTCATTTCATCGGGGTGGCAACAAAATTCTCGAAAAAAAGTTCCCTGACATTTCCCTGATAGTGTGACAGAAATTTCCCTGATTTTACAAATCCCTTAAGAAATGTCGGGATCCGTAATTGGTATCGATATACAGTACCCACACAACAATATTTTATACATGCCGAACAGCCGGTCTGTGGTCAAGGTGTTTGCCTCTGGATCGGAAGGTTCCTGTTTCGAATCCGGGATCAGGGCATGGATGTAAATTGTGCTGTCCTTTGTTAGGAGCAATGATGGTCCACCCAGTGGGTGCCCCTTCACAAGTGACCATCACTTCTGGCCTTGTAGTGGCCGAAGGACAAGTTCTTAGTGACCGCCATTGGAAGTAGTGACCATAAAAACTTCCAGCCTTGTTGGCCAAGGATGGTGTCCAGTGCATGGTACCAAGTGTATTATGCATAATGCCCGCCATTGGAAAAAAAAAATTTAATGTTTAGGGTCAGATGGGGTAAAAGGATCATTCTCTACAAATATTTTGTATTTTTTCTCATCAGATATTTTAATTCTTACTGTAAGGGTTGGAACCCTTAATGGAACTCTAACAATAGCAATTGAAAAAACTGGGAAAAAAATATAAATATTTTGATTATGAACTTTTTACACCTGTCCCTACATTATCCAAATATACATAAAAAATTGGAACACCTTCAGTCTACGTTTAAAGCGGTGGCAACGATATTGGCGGGGTTTATTGGCGCACTTCTAATAACGAGTTATGGAAGGTTAAGGCAACCCATCTGCATTACGATTATTATGGTTTCCTTAGCAAGCGAAAAGTTAAACCTTTAGGCCCGGTGCATACATCCGGTTTTTCAACGTACGGCGCCGCTGCCGCAAAGCAAGTGCAGTCTGATATACATTAGATCCAATGGAGTAGTGCACACATGCCTCCGGCGCTGCTGCTGCGATGTATGTCCACCTTGCGTGTAATTTGTATTGCTGTTCCACACGGCGCACACGCTTCTAAAAGTCTGAAGTAATTAATAAATGGTTGATCCAGTAACATCTATTTTGTTTCAAAATATACTTTTGTTACACAAAGTTAGCGAAATAAACATGTTTTCTTCGATAGAATATGTATTGCAAATGGCGCAAAATGAGTTCATGCGACATTTCACGGTGTGTGCATAGTTGGGCTTCGGTGCCGCAGTGGCGCCGCACATTGAAAAATCGGATGTGTGCACCGGGCCTTAGACAACGGCCGGTACAGCAGTTGTACCATGATCGCGCCAAGGAAATATTTAGACAATGGACAGTACATTAGTTGTTCCTTAAAAGTTAATAGAATCGAGCCAAGAAATAATTTAGACTACGGCCATTACAGCAGTTGTGCATTGAAAGTTATAAGAATCGCGCTTGTTATATCGATAGTCGTTGTCAAAAGGTTAAATTTTCATTTTGAATCTCTAATATTATTAACGAAGGTGTTTGTCAGTCTGTCTGTTTGTTTCCTGCACGCAAAGTCCTGACACTTCCTTTCCTTTATCATTTTGCGCGGAGGAATGATTTTCCAGCAGACGTTAAAAACAAATAAACTTTTAGCTGGAGTTATTTAGTTCTTTTTTCTATCTACTAGACCATTAAAACAAAGAGTAAAAATTTCAATGGATTTGAAATCTGTGGAAAATTTCACATTACATCAATACCTAAAAAATATTTTATTTTTAAATAAATAAATTTTTAATATCTTTAAAATTTTCGCAAGTGATTGTGACATTTAGAGAGATTTTCAGCAAAAGAGGAAAAGAAAAAACATTTTGGCTGACATTGTTTAGTTCTTTTTTGTAAAATCGGGATCTTTAAAGATAGATTGAAAATTTCAACGGATTTGAAATTTGACACTCAGATAGATACCGAATACGTTTGATTTTCTTTTAATAAATCATTTTTCAACTTGTTTTTATATTTTCACAGAGATTGTGACGTTATGCCGAATTCTCATTTGGTTTGCAAAGCCAAACAACAAACACCACGGCAACTCCGTTATAGGCTGTTATCCAATTTCCGAAGAAAATTAAAGTTCACAATATTCATAATTTCGTTTGCTTCCCAAACCAAATGGAAATTCGCAGGGAATTCATTCCAATAGGCTACGAATTTCCAGTTGGTTTGAGAAGCAAACCAGCACCACGGGCAACGCCATGATGGCTGTTATCCAATAGGCTATGAATTCTCATTTGGTTTGTTTTTTAAATCGTATTTCCAGCAATCACCGGGGGTTAGCGAGCACCACCTAGTTAGTTATCACTAGACCCCACGAAAAGAACTGTCACTGGTAACGCCGTGCTGGCCACACAATGGCTAGTATTCTTTAAAGTTCTTTCAAAATTCGTTGAAATCTCGGTTTTTTTCATTGTTACATTTGAAAGAATTCCTTCCTTGGCAAATTCAGAAGTGCACCATAAAAGCGTCACGGCCGTTACACCGCTATAAACGTAATCTGAAGCTTAACGAAAAAATTCTACAAAAATGTAATTGCAAGAAAAAAATATGAATTTAAAGCACAAAAAAAGTTAGTTACACAAATTTGAACTTGTGTACCACAAGCTGTATCGCTGGCCTCACAGCGACGAGACACTCCGGCAGCGGTCTTCGCTGGGTTCGAAAATTACGACGCCAGTGTTCTTTATTCTAATTACAACTTAGGCGAAAATGATTTATTAGATTGTCTTAAGTACTTGCAATCGCGCATCTCTAAATAGGCCACAAACGACAATAATTACCGTTTTCATAAAAAAAATTTTAATTCCATGATTTTTTGTGAAATGTTATATTTTTCCTGAGAATTCACTGATTATTCCAGAATTAAAAAGTTCACTGGGAATTCCCTGATTTCCCGGTTCTGTTACAACCCTGTTCATCATCATAGCTCAAATAGCCAGACATTTTGAATCTGTTAGTTCTCCTTCGCTCTCTTAAACAAAAGGGCCTCAAAAGTCTAAACACTGTTGTTCTGAGAAAACAATGGGGAGAAGTTATTGAAATGCCTGTGGTGGTGACATACATGACCTTGAATGCAACTACAGTAAAACTGGAATTATTTTATTAACGGCTGTTTTTCTGTGCTAGGTTTTTGTAGTGCTTATGCCTGATAGGCCCGGCGCATGTTTTCACGGGTTAAAACCAGTCATGAAATGCCTGTAGTTGTGACGTACATGACCTTGAATGCAGCTACAGTGAAACTGGAATTATTTCATGAACGGGCTGGTTTTCTGTGCTAAATTTTTGTAGTGCTCAGGCCTGATAGGCCTGGTGCATGTTTTCGTGGGTTAAAACCAGTCATGGAAACTGATTAATCATTTTCCCTATATTTCTAATGGGAAAATTTTGGTTGGTGTCCTGTTTGGTATGTCCAAGGATCTGGAACGGATTAAGGATGATACAGAGGTACCACTGAAGTTTGAACAAGAAATATTAATGAAATCATATCTATTTTAATATTTAATGATCTTTAAACCCAGTAAAAATTATGTTGCTGCCCACAAACTAATGAAAGTGCAGATTTAAATATTTATAATATAAAATATACCTGAGAGATGAACATAGGTCTTGCAATATTTTTCTTCGATCTTTAGTTAAACATCCTTGAGCCCGAAAAGCATTAATAATCCTTGAATACGCATCCAATTCTTAAAATATAGAAAAGTATTACAAATGCAAGAGACTAAGATCACTATAAAGCTACATCTTTAAACAGTTAAGAAAACTATAACAGTACAATTTTAAAATTAACTAAAGTACCTAAGCTACGTAAAACTCTTTTGCAGTCTTCTTCAGAATAATCTACATACATTGGCCACATTTTCCCAGTGATTTTTAATACAAATCTGAAAGAAACAAAATTCAGAAGTTTTAAATGAATGATTGAAGTAAATGATCAACGTACAGGATACTAGGACTTTTAAAGTGTATATTGTATGTTAAGTGTGATTGTTTGGGTAATATATTGTATGTTAAGTGAGAATTGATCAAATACTTTAGTTAAAATACCATTTTAAAAAAAGGCTAAATATTTACAACTATACGTCGCCAATGTTGAAACCCTTTTGGTTAAACACATGACTAGTTGGAAAAGGCAGAACATTGGCTTTGATGCCATTAGCTCATAAGTTCTCCGTACAAATGCACCCAAGTTTTTAAAAGTCTGCAATTGCTGTTCAATCACAATGATTAGCCTTGAAACCAACTACTTAGGAGTAGAGATGCGACATAGATGTCAATGTTTTCAAAACATCAATGTTTTTTAAAAAACATCAATGTATTGGGGTCAATGTTTTTGTAACATCGATACTTTCACGCTGTCGGTGTTTTATTTTTAAATGAAAAAAGTACCGTTATAAAAATTTAAAAATTAACCAAGTAGCATAATTTTTATAAACAGCAAATTGAACATACTCTTAGACCAAAGGTGAAGGGTCTGAAAAGTAGGGATACGACATCAATGTCTTCAAAACATTGATGTTTTATAAAAAAACATCGATGTATTGGAGCTGATGTCACATCACTAGTTGCTAAACCAGTTATAAGAAATGGGGTAAAACGTTTAAATGCACTGAATTTTAAAAACATCGATGTTTTTGGAATGATGTTTTATCAGCATCGATGTTTTAATTTTGAACATCGATGTTTTGCTGTCGATGTCGCATCCCTACTTTGGAGTCACATATAAAACAAGAGAGTCAATCTGGCCAATGCAACAGATGGATAAGCAGACATGACCCATTAAGAACCTGAAATTGCCAGCTGCCAGATTCTTATGTAATGGGATGCACTGGGGGTTGGTGAGCACAGGCAAGCAGGGGCGGAGCCCCTAGTAATTAAAAAGAGACATGTAATTTTCATTATTATCATTACTAACTATTACACTTCAATCATTATTTACTATTATAAATGTTAAAACTGTAAGTAACTTTTAATAAATACAGAATTTAGTATGTGTTATTGTATGTGAATTAGTATGTGTAATTTATTTATTTTGTAGCCTACTTTTAACAATCTAAAAGTGACACGCATTTTCCAAGGTACAACACCAAGTTGAACCTTGTGACATTTGCAGACTAATAAAACAATTTATTAATTCGTTTGTGTTCGAGGTACAAATAAATAAAAAAACAGTAACTTCTTTCAAAAGTATTGAATAAAAATAGTTGATGGAAAAAACAAACTGCAGCTATATAATAGCGTCAGGAAAAATATTTGTTTAAACTGTCCCAGGGTACAACACCTTCCCCTAATAAAATAGGCTATTTTATGTTAATTTCACATTTATTAAAAAGATTACTTGAAACCAGTATGGTTGACTTTACTGCTCCTGTGTTTATATTTCAGGAAAACTTTAGAAGTGCAGGTGACGAAAATTATCATATATGTTGAGTTCTTTTTTGGTATTATTTTATGAGAAATTTTAATTTGTTACAATTATTATTTAGCATTAAACTGTCACTTTTTCCTACTTCAATCCTCAAATGTTTTAAAACATTACCAAGTAACTTTTTTCATGCATTTTATGCAGTAAATAATTGTTTTTGTGCATGCATTGCAAATAGATGAGCTTTGCTCTGACAAAAACATTAAAATGCAACCAATTTTTCTTCAGACTTCACACAGAATTAATGATAATTTTTTTTAATATGGTCTGCAAGTGACAGAAATGTGTAGAAAATTAAACACATAAGGCATGAGAAATTATATAGATTTTAAATGAATGATACAAAAAGTATCTGCTGTTGGCTATAAACATGTGTAGACAAGTACAGAATTAAAGCCAAATATATATTGTTTTTCCTTAACTACTTTAAATATGAAATTAGCATTTAAATTAGTGTATAAAACCATACACTAATTTAAAGTAACATTCAAAACCAGCAACAGAACTGAATTTGACACAGTAGGAAAGAAAGCAACAAGTCCCAAATTCTGTTGTATAAATTTTAGATTAATAACAAAATACTGAAAAAGATATTTAAAAAATTAGTCAAATATTTTTTTCATTCGAATATGAATTACAAAAATTGGTAGCTAAAAACACTGCATCGAACTTAAAATGTTGAACCATATTTTGATGTCCACTTTTCATAGAAAATAAGAGACCAGATTTTGTTATATGGCTTGTTTCCCTCATCATTTCTGAAACAGTATAGACTGTGCATAAAGTCACCTTTTGTCCAATTATCTCACCATGATTTTAGAAAACCATAAAGAACAAATTATAGCCCCAGACAATAATAAAATGTGCATTCTATCCAACAGAATAATAAATAAAAATAATCTGACTATCAAGGAGCAATGGAATTTCTACAACGCTTTTAACATTTTATATGCTGACTCTACTAATAAATGGTATGAGTTTAAAATCATGAAATTTAAAACTTACAGAGAACTAAAATGAGAAAACAAAACAAAAATGTTGTTTGTGACCTGTCACCAAAGAAATATTGCAATGAAATCATGGCAAGAGAAGAAAATCAACTCAATTTGTAAGTAGATGTGCTTTAAGGACATTTTCTGTCAACTGATTTACCATGGCACTGCTATTTGGCGCATTTTTTAACGCACTCGCTATCAAATTTAAAGCACTTAATATACACTTACTGATTATGAAATTATTCCCTAGAAAAGGACAATGTCATTCTACAGCCAAATCACTTAAAAATAGTCGATCTTTCATACTTTTTTTAGATTCAAAATACCAAACAAATAACATAATCAAATACGATTTTAAAGTGAAAAATGCACAAGAGAGACGGTTACAGTTTTATTAATATTTGAAGAGATTTCTGGTATTTCCTAAAAGGCTCAAAAATAGCAGATTAAAACATTTTCTTTGAGAATAAAAACTTATTTTACAGGGTTATTGTGGATAAGATTTTGTTCGATCAATTTTTCAGTTTTGTATAATTTTTTACGAAATGAATAATAATATTTTAATGAAGTTTTCGAAATGCACATAATATAAAATAATATTTATTTTATGACCTTGAAAATTATACTATTTTTGTATGGCTTGAAATCGACAAAAAACACTTTTCAATTTGCGTCTCATCGTTTACAAACTCGTTTAATAGTTATTATTTGTTTTCTTATTGGAAATCGATCAGACTATTAAATATCACTTCCGGTCACTGCTTTTAGTATTTAAATTTCTTTTTATAATGGCATCAGATCGTATTCGAAACAAAACAATTTACATCATTTCATGACAAGATATGGAATAAAACTAAGTACTATATCAATAAATTTTAATTACTGCCAACTATGGTGACCAAACAGTGTCCAAACTGTCAACAGCACGTTCCTGTAGCATGCAAAGCTTGCCCGTGTGGGCACATATTTTTCGTTGCTAGACGAGCGGTTAGTATTCATAAAACTGGACGCACTGATGAGGGTGAGGTAAAAAGACGTCGTACAGAACGTACAAAACGAGAGAGGCCAGATTATTTTAATTCTTTGCAAATCGATAATGAGCTTAAAAAGATGAAAAATCAACAAAAAACCCGTAAAAAGACTGAAAATGCAGGTGGGAATGAAGGTGAAGGATCTAACAGTGAAGAAGGTAGCGAGGCCACCAATCAACCTGGGTCGTCGTCTTTAAACACTAAGCACAAAAAGAGAGGTCGTCCGAAAAAGAATTTTTCTTCCCAAGAAAAATCTGACTCCAAAACAGAAAAAGATGACGAAGCGGATATGTTTTCGAAACTGCCAAAAGAGAGGGAGGATCAATTTGCAATTATTTTATCTGAAATAAATAGAAAAATGTTTCAGCAACGATTTGATATGAACTAATCAAAGAAAGAAAAAAAACATTTTAGCAGTTTGTGTTTATTTTAGAAACAATTTTCGTATTTTCCCATACAAAGTGTTTTATTTTTATACTCTAGTTTATTTTCATTTTCCTTGTATCATAAATATCTGTTGATTTCAGTTCTTTCTGTGAAGAACTGAAATTACGTTTTGTCTGGTGAAACAACTTCTATTTGTTTATAGAATAAATGTTTTCATCCATTGGTACTTAAAGTTGAATATCTTCAGATTAATATATTTATTTAATTGGAAGAATATAGTTCGACTGTTTCAACCTCTTCAGTATTGACATGCTCTATTTTTATGACAGCAGTCACAACAAATCTTTAGGATTTATTGCCATTGCTTCATGAATATTTGCAGTAATTTTTGTTGTGACACTAAAAAGTATTGATGAGTTTTGTTTCAATTTTTTGTCGCAATAAGGTAACTAGCTTTTCTTTAACATGCAGAACAGTTTTCCCTTACTAACCAAAATAACAATGGTGTTTGAAACTCTATTTTTATTCATAAGGGTTGAATGTGGATGACCTTAAAATTATTAATAACCAATCACTTTATCCCTAAAATTTGAAGTACGATGATCTGAAAATTACTGGGTTATTTAGTTAGTTATCCATTGCGTTTTGTAACGTACTCAAGAATGAATTTGAAGTGAAATATACTCAATTGAAACTCGGTAGCTAATGAAATTATGTGAACATGTTAATCAAAATGTTTCAATTTTGGAATAGAGCACACCATTATTGATAGATATCAATGTAAGCAGGTCTTGATCTTCTTTGTTTATGCTATTACCATTTAAACTTAACTTTTATTTTGGATTTATACCTATATTGTGCCCAAATTGGATTAAAATACACTTAAGTTTTAGCGTTGCTATTTACAAAGCCATTAACTGCTAAATTAATAGTGTAAAGTTTAAATTTCAGTGTCAAGTTCGTGCAATTTATTTCAAAACGAAAATGCATCCATAGAATCTTATTTTAAACAAAGTTTGTTGATTTAAAACAAAGTTTAATTTTTTTTTATTAAAGTTTAATAGTAATAACCTGGGACGGAATGCGTGTTATTTCCAACAAATGAGTTATAAGCTTGCCTCTACTCAGTGACACTCCAAGAATGGCCCTGTTTTAAACTGAATAACAGATTTTATTCTTGAAGACACTATAGATTGATTAAGGATGCAGTGGCACATGAGTAAAACACCCCTTATTTCATAAAAATAGTTTTTCAAAACTTTATTTGCTTACTCTTTATTTAATAGTCAAGCAATCTAATGCTTAGGGCTTCCTGAGCAAAAGGTTCCTGGTTTGAATTGAGAGTAGGACACAGTATGTTTCTCCATTTGAATGAATGTTTTTTTTTTTAATATAAAATTAATTCAAATGGTAAAATGTCCATCTTCTACAGAAACATTGAAATCTACATGTTCAACTCATTTTAAAGGAGATATCTGGATTACAATGTTTTAGAAAAGATTGACAAAAAAAAATCATATTTCACTTGAGTTTCCATATTACAGACAGGATACTCTGAATATTTGATTCTACAAATAAGAAAAAGGTTCTTTCTATTTAAGTTCAGTTGATTTTCATCAGAAGGGTTTATTAAATAAGCTAGGGAGTGTGGTGCTCCAAGTGCTTTTTTCTAACATTCTGGAAACAAATGTAAACAGTGCTGATTTATTAGAAATTGCAGTTCCCTACCAGACATTTTTTTGGGTACGTATGTGTCAAAAATAACCGTAAACACTTCCATGTACTGGTCCCATACCAATAAAAGCCTGTGCTGATCAAATTTGGGAATGACTTTGTCATTGACATCCTAACAGCTGTTTTCTAGGGGTTTGAACTCAGTTCCCTAATGAGACCTTGAATAAAAACCAAACATTCTAGACATAACCTGTTTAGTTGGGTAAATAAATGGCAGGATAATTTATGAAATTTTCATTAAATGATATTTCCCATTATTAAAGTATTATGGATTTGTATTGTAAGATTATAAAAAAATCAACCAGACCCAAGAATAATTTTAATTTTTCAAAATTTGACCATGCTATATTTTCTAAACCATTATGCATATTAACATTCAACTTTGCATTTCATATAAATTTAGCCCCTTATGAAGGATCAATGTTATTTAGAAGTTCTTATTTATGTCTCATATTCAGCAGGTTTAAACTAAATTAGGACAATAAATGAATTAAATTTATAAAAAGCAAATTTAATTTTTATTTAGATTTAAAAAATTGATTTTTTTTATTATTTGGTTTTAAAGGTGTTTGCTGCTGGCATCATTGCCATAACTTAAATTTAGTTGCTTATCCCTTACCTTTAAAAATTGAACTAGCTAAAATTCTGTAATTACCTTAGTGTAAACATAGAACTATCAATTTTCAAATCACAGCTAAAATGCTGTCATTCATAATACTGAAAGTGGTAATTCTTTCATTTACTGTCAAGTAACAAATAATTAGTCATGTTGGTGGACCTTTCTGGCAATGTAATACAACATTCCAAACTGTTTATTCATAAAACAAGATTTTCTTAATTATTTAATTACAAATAAATAAATTATTTTTTAACTTGCACATATATTTTTTTCAGATACTTCCTTCTCAAATGTGAATTCAAGTGTTATTCTTGTAGTCTTCAAAACAGCTTTGTGTAAGTGATTAAACGTTTAAGCAAACATTGTTCCTAATCCCATTCAATGCTGGAAAAGCCATTACAGAAACATTTTAGTTGTACTTTAAACTGGTCATCAGCAATTAATTATTAATTTCTTTATTTTAATGCATAAGAAACCAATTTTAATATTTGGTTTAGTAAAGTTTTTTACCTTGTAATCACTAAAAAGTGAATTGGGGGGGGAGTAATTTGTTTTAAATAAATACTAAATTATACTCTAAAGACAAGACTCGCATTTGTTTAATGTTCCACTTTACATGAGCAGCCCAAAACCTGCAGGCATGTTTATGAAACACCCCACAGCATTACACCTAGTTGTATCTTGAAACAAGAATATGGCAGTTTTTACTGTTCATTTTTTCTTCAGATGGAAAATCCAACAAGAGCTTTACTTGTTACCAAATGTGTGAAAAAGTAATTCTTTAAATCAAGTCACGGAAATTAATGGCGGCTTATTATCCCTTTATGGGGATTCATTTAGTCCTTTTTTCAAAAGCAACTTTGATTTCGATCAAAGAAATAGAGTTCATGGTATTAAAGTGAAAGCAAAGTTAGTAACTCAAATGGAAATTTCATAAGATATTAGTCTTGCTAATATGAATAAAGTAAATGAAATTATCAATTTCATAAAGAATGAGATTTGCAAATTTTAGGGGTATACCTCATTTATACTTTGTAAGCTTTTTTAAGTTGTGATAAAGTGGACAATTTTTCTAATAATTTGGATAAGCTTAACAAACTTAATTTGTGACACCCATGTTACGCATACAGTGAAAAGTTGAAAAAGTAGCAGTCTATTTTGTTGGAATCAATCATCACATATATTCTGAGCTTATAAAATAGAGTAACAACTACTTTTAATTACTATTTTCATTCTGTCTGAAATTTCATGGTGCAAGGTTCCAGTCTGAACATCTCATGCCATAGCTATCTCAACAATAAACATCAAATAATAAGCATCATGACTGATACTTGTGCCTTTAGCAATGAATGCCGCCCAAAAGAACTATGTGCTCATAATTTTTTAGGTTGAGATTATCTGCTTAAAAAAGGTTCCCATCTTCATGCAAAAAGAAAATTTAGGGTCTTTTTAAGGCTATTTTTCATTAGTTTTAGGATACATTTCATATAAATAAACTCGTGAATTAAATAGTAAGGCTTATAAGGGCTCTTAAAAGCTAGAATGAAAAATTCAGCCTGTAGGAACCATGTTGAACTTTTTGCTTTGGGATGTCCACAGCAAAAACCACTTGCTTTGTTTCAGGCTGGTGTGACCCATGTCTCGGCTTCTGATACAATACGGTTTAACATCTCTTTCGTTGGGTTATGGGTAAACACATACTGCATGTTTTGCATTGTGTACCTCTGAGCATTTATTCACCCACTGTGCAGACGTTTTCTGAGGATTCAACTTCTATGGACAATTTAATGAAATACGGCTAATGAAGTGCCCGAAGAATCATTAAGGAGAGAGCTGAAATCGTATAACATGCATGAAATTCAATGTTTTGCACATAGTCACAAAATATGGTTGCTTGCTTTGAGCTCATTAAGTAGCTGGTCCCATTTCCTCTCTGAACTCTTAACCGAGTTTAAGTCAAAAAAACGATGACGGACTTGATTTTCCCATCAGGAGGTTATTCAATTGATTTTTACTTTTAAGGCACGCAAACAAAAAAATACTATATGTATCCAAAAGATAGCTACTGCATGGCATGATTGCCATATTCAGCCCAGATAACATTTTGTGTACATCACATGTACAATTCACTGTGTTATGAAAATAATTGAGTTTTTTAGAATATAATTTTAAAAGCTATCACTTGGTGTTCGTAAAAGTATTGTAGGTTCAATAAATTTTTTTTTTTCACTGAGATACAACACCGCCAAATGATGTACTACTATAAAAAAAAATTAACGTACAGTGTACTTGAGTTTTACCCCTTTCAGACTGATTAAATATTGCTGTTTTAAAACAATGACTGATGTAATTGCGTGCCAACTTTTTTGTAGTTTTACTGTTTTAAATTCCAGTCTTTATTTAAATTGTATACTTTTGAAAACGATGCATTGCAACTTTATTTCTCTGCCAAGAATCCTACTTGAGAAACCGAAATCTTCAAGGTTACTGTGCTTTGTTTCCGACGTCGTGATCGATCTTTGTCTCAATGGATGGTTACTTTGAACTTTGCTACAGAAGCATTCAGTTGTACCTGTCTTGTTTAATGTGTTTTTCATTTATTTAAATATTTACTAACATTTTTAACATGCGGTGGGAAAAGACGAGTACTCTAGAGGACTAGCTAAAACTATTTTAATTAAGGGAACTCATTTTCTCCGTATAGTTTAAACGCATCTGGTGATTTAGAATTTATGATTCATAGTTTTGTGAATGACATCGAAGAGAATTGTCTTTTCCCTTTTCACCTCGGTGAAGTTATCGATTAAATCACGTGATACACGCAAAACGAGGGGAATTATTTTTTCGCTAATTGGATCACTCGAGATTTCTTTAAAAGGATTAAGTGTACCAAAGCAAGTTACTCAGTTTTCAAAATGCCTTATCCTCACATGAGCGCTCCAGGTTTTTGATAGAAACTCTTGAGCATTTTCCCTTTCAGAATGTCGTCAAATTCAATTTCAATATGGGATTATATCATAGCTTAACCGGCAGGTTAGAAACTTGTTTATTCTTCTCTGATTTCTGCAAAATTTTCAGAAGGACTAACCGACGTTCTTTTGTTCAGAAATTGGGTCTTAAACTTCCTTGGTGTCCTCCCACGGCCAGCATGGATACGCTGGTGCATCTTTGGTGCGTCAATTGCCTGTCTAAGGCGAAGTGGTACACTTTGCTGCCTAAGTTAAGAAATAGGGTGATGCAGGACTTCATCGACACGCTGTACTGTACTTCGAATTCTTTCGACGAAATATTTCTGCTTCTGTTCATCAATGTGAAATCGCGATGTTTTATTCTCGGACAAAACAAAAAATTAGGATTATCTTGCCAAGATCTTCGTATTCTTGCGGAGGATATTTTGAGGTATGCCTCAATCTCTGGACTCCAGTATTTCCATCGCAAGGATAGGCAAAAGACATTGGAGAATCTGATCGATTTCCCATTGAAGACTTTTAGTCTTTGTCCTTGCACTAGGAGACCTCTCTACGTTGCCATGTACCTGAGCAGGCCAGATGTTGTTCGACTCCTCCTGAACTGTGGAGCACGGATCCCATACGAGGATGTCTGCACCTGTACCGAGGATCAAAGGCATCCTTTGAAGAACGTGATGGAGGTCATGAAGGCCCCGTTAGAAATCATAAAATGTGAAAACTCTTTGAACTTCATGACCAACCACAGGGGGAGATGCATGATGTCCCTGGAAACACTTCTCGTGGATCTTTCTTACACGAGCGTGCTTAGGAAACAAGTATGTGAAGTGCTTGAGGAGCTTTCAGGTGATGATTCTGCAACCGAACAGATTCCCACCCTGAAACATATGAGCAGGACTCAGATCAGACAATACATGAAAAACAATCGTTCCTTTTGTAAATCACTAGTCTTTCAGGATTTAGGTTTGCCTGAAAGTTTGATAACTTATTTGAACATCGAGGAACAAATTAGCCTTTCCGATGAACTTACATCCTTGGCTTAAAATAAGATCGATGTGTTGTAAGATCAAAGTAACCGGGTTTCGAATTGCTTAAATATTATCCTTGAAATTTTTATTTTGAAGCAATTTCGGCTAAACTCAAGAACACTGTACCAATTAGCAATAATTATGGAACATGGTAAATCATTGTTTCACTTTTCTAATAGCCGTCAGGCGACTAAATCGACTGGTACCGTATTCTTGAGTTTTACCGTAATTTTGTATGTATAAAGATAAATATACAAAATACTTTGAAATTTTAGATCTGCATTAATATGGTATGACATTGCTTTCAAAACTAGACTTGTATAGCAGTTAATTGAAAACTGCGTGTTTTTTAAATAGAAAAAGGCAGTCGGATGTGAAAATCTTTCTATTGCGAGAGAACATTCAAAAATTTGGAAGCAACAACAAAAACTCTGCACATGTCTTTACACATTTTAAATATTTTACTTTATCTTTAAAGTGAATAAAATGTTTATCGAATCATGAAATAACTTCTCCGAAATTCATTTTTAATCTGAAAGAATTGATCAATTAATGAAAGTGAAATATTTAGCGAGTTTGCTTTTAAAATTTATGTCAAACTGAAATACGAAAAGTTTTGATTTCTTTAAGCACAAATTAATCTTCGCAAATATGTAGACTAAGTTTTTTTAAATATAAATATTAAAAGCAAACTTTATTTTTTTTTAAATCCAATAATCACTCAAAAGCTTATTTGCATCACTAGAAATGTGATAGATATTTTATTCCTGTGTCATTTATCCATTCCAATAAACATTACGGCTTCAAGTTCATAAACTGTTAATGTCTATAATCGTGGGAAAAGAAAAATGCTTTTTGAAAAACAAAGCACTCACTTTATAGATTACACATATGATGAAAATAAAGAATAAAATTCAAATGCGCCCTTAGCATTTATTTAAAGTTTTAAATTTCTAATATCTTTTGTATTAGCGGTATGGGGAAATAATGATCTGAGCATATTTTACTGCAATACTAAAACAAAAAGCACAAAATTTCCCATTGATTACTTACTAAATCAGACAATAGAGTATGGCTACGGTTCATAAATATTAAAAATTCTATATTATTCGAGAACCCTTAATATTTTCTGTATAAACTATCAAAAGTAAAGTCCAGCTCCTGCGAATTGGCAGTCGAGTCTATGCATCTATTTAGATGAAAAGTAAACAAAGCACTTCCTCAACTGGCATCTGTAATGCGAATTCTGGTTCCACGTTTATCGTTCGGTGCCGAAAACGAAAGCAGTGAACGAGTTGACAAGGGGAAACCATGTACGATCGTCACTCATGCTCTTGCGTATAGCTGTCTTTTCTAACGAGCTTTCCCATTTTTTCTTTTTCGACTGACCCAAGGTCAACTTCCTTTTCATCGGAGCCGCATTACACTCATAGTTAATCGTAATAAAGATTTTCTCATTTTACTACGAGTATTAACTCAATTCAGAAAGGTCCATTGGATATCATTTTCTAAGTCAGCGTGGGGTTCCCAACCTTTATTCTCTCCATACCCCTTGATTAGACTTTTCATTTACAATTAACCCCTCTCGTTTTACACCCATCCATTACCACGCCGTGGGTAAAAAGCGAACTTGTGCAGTAATATGTTGGCGCTTACCCCTCCAATCTCCTACGAAATCATAGCCATGGTGGTAGGGTTTCTGGAAGAACCACTTCGATAAATATATTACAATAGGTTAGCTAAATAATCAACCGAATCAAATTAACCTAATTACATTTATTGGCATTTATTTTTGATTTTATGTTTTACGACCTATTTATTTCAATTTTGACGCAACTAAAACTTTCCATCCTCCTTCTTTTTCAATATATTTTCAAACGTAAAAAAAAAAATTTTGTCAAGGTAAAAAAAATTTCAATTTTTTTGTCCCCTGTAATGCATTTGATGATCGAAGAATTAAAGAGGCTCAATCCATACAACCAAATCTTTACCAGCAATGATAGTGAGTAGATTTGTAGCTTGCTCGCACGTGGAATGAGGTTGCAAAATTCATATACCAGCACGGTTGGCCATATTTTTAAATGAAGAACAAAAATGTACGAAGACGGTATCTATAAAATAGAGTTCCAAATTGGAAAAATTCAATATACAATGCAGAAAATTTTTACGATGTTTATATTGCTGATTTTATACCACCAATTACATGGCGGTTAATCTATGTGAGATCTTAGAACCTACTTATATAAAGTTTAAGGATTTTGTCATGGAAGTCATTGGTTATGCTGAACCCGGGTATATACAAGTCGATGGTGAAGATGTCAGGGTCCAGTTTGATGGAACTGCAATTTGTAGCGGCGTGATTAAAACGAACCGTCATAATCCATCCATCCTGGGTTTCCATCTGGCCTTGGATACTCAACCAGGAACTTATTGGATAGTGGGTGGTGGTGTAGTGAATAATTGACAAGAGTTCGTGCCCAAATTGGTGCCTAATACTACCAGTGAGACAATTAGTAACCTGTTCCAGACACGTGAAGCCTGATTCAATAATCATTACAGAAGGATATCCTTCATACCCAGCTGCCGTACTAAGTTTTGGATCAACTCACGAAGTTGTAAACCATAGCCTTGGTTTTTGTACATCCACAGGTGTTCCACCTCTTAACCAGATAAAAAAAATCTATGGTCTCATCTTAAACCGCAGTATAGTTTTAAGGGAGTAGTTAATGACAAGAGAATACCCCAGTTTTTGGAAGTGTTTAATTGGAAAAAGTACTATGCTAGATAAGCTTAAAATATCAGAATAAAATAATATTTTTATTATTTATGAGGGGGATGGAATTTTAAGTTGCGCATTAATTGTTTTTTAATATGGAAAATTAAAGCAATAATAAAAATTACATTAAAAAATTGTTACTAATATTAAACTTATGATCAAATTATTATTCATCATATTTTAATGCGATCCTTGAGATTGTTTCATGGATCCGAGTTTTGTAAAATCAGGTTCAACTGAAGATTGATACAGCCTCAAATCAGGAGCTGTGCCAAGTTATTACGATATTTATTCCTAATGTATGCATTAGATGAGAATGCTCTTTCAACAACATGTGTTAGTGAAGGGTAATAAATATTTTATTACTTTATCACTGAGTTCTTGGAACTCGTCTTTCACTACTGCCCAGAAGTTAATGTCAATGAGATTTCTTATTTTGAAATCAAGTTTTCCGCCATTATCAAGATTATTTTCGCGTAACCCCAGAGGTACGCGTACCACAGGTTGAAAATCGCTGTTCTGAGTGATCACACTCAGAGTTGCAGTATTTAATTCTATTTTGAATCTTCATTCTTCCTAAGTTAAATTTTGTTTGTCATATATCTATATATATATATATATATATATATATATATATATTAACATAATTCAATTTTAATGAATACAAAGTGTTTGTATGTATTTGATTAGGTTTAGGAAAAAGTGTGATTTGTCGCTCTTGGTAATATTTTGCTATGAGAGGAAAAATTATACTGAATTTTAGGAAAGAAAACAACAGACATAGCAAGCAAGAACTCACTGCACCACTAGACAAGTCAGAGAAATAATTTTATGAATCAGGCAGTCAGATTGCTTTGATACGTAAACGTTTCTTAAGCAACTTTGGAATCAAAGAATATCAGAAATTAAAATTGTACACTTGTGGGATCAGAATTTGATACCGCATTATGTTAAATTAACTGGAAAATACACCCATATTAAAGGTTTTAACTCATTTTAGTTATTTCTTTTTATTAATAAATTATTTTAAGTAGAAAATTCTTGACAAGCTCCTTAATAATACATAAAACTTAACTTCAATTATCGTATTGCAACATCTGTCATTTTAACTGCACTTTAAAAAAATATTAACTAAACTGTTAATTGTATAAAACATGCCAACCAAGACAGTTTCAATTATCCGCGACAAAATCGAAATCTTTATTCAACTTGAATAGCATAATCCCATATTCTCCTTGATATAGCTACAGCAATCATTCCCAACCCGTTTTTAAGTGCGAGAATGTAGTGAATGTATTAGAAAATAGTGTCATTTTCCCAGAGAAGTTGAGAAATTTGACCTGGTGCTCTAAAAATCTGTTCAATACGAAACACGAAAATTTTTTTCAAACTTATAAATTGTACTTTCTACACTACGCAAAAATTTTAAGTTTAAAATAGGTAAGAAATTGAAACAAAATAAATGAAATAGCATGTGCCATAAATCCATTGAATATCGAAACATGCATATCGTAATTCATAAACCGCTACGTTTAATGCGGAAACTTATACTTGATGATGGGCGGCAGTCTCTCAACTGAAGTACTACTACTTCGCGAGTTAAAATTGGCTTGTTGTCGAGTCGGTCGCGCTTATCTGGTTTCTCCCCTGGAAATTCTAGAATGTAGACCAAGTTGCTAAAATCTACATGAAGAACCGTACCGACCTGTTTTCTAAAGAACGTTTTTTTTTTATTCGCAGTGGCAAGGAACTTGACATACATGCAAACAAAAAAACTTGTACATAGAAGATACAAACAAGAACTTGACATCCAGGAGAAAGAAAAAGTACGAATAAAGCCCGGTGCACGCATCCGGTTTTTCAACGTGCGGCGCCGCTGCGGCACCGAAGCACAACTATTCATACATAACCGTGAAATGACGCAAGTACTCATTTTGCGCCATTTGCGATAAATATTCTGTCGAAGAAAACGTGTTTATTTCGCTTACTTGGTGTTAAAAAAAAGTATATTTTGAAACAAAATAGACGTTATTGGATACAATACAACCATTTATTAATTATTATTTATATTACGTTTTTTTTTTAAACAAGGTACTTGAGACCGTAGAAGCGTGTGCGGTGAGCTGCGGCGCCGTGGGGAACTGCGGTACAAATTGCACGCAAGTTGGACGTGCGTCGCCGCAGCGGCGCCGGAGGTATGTGTACACTACTCCATTGCGTCTAATGTATCTCAGACCGCACTTGCGTTGCGACAGCGGTGCCGCACGTTGAAAAATCGGATGTGTGCACCGGGTCTAAGATAAGTCATTGTTCCTTTCGAACTCTTGAAACTCTTTTGCACCCGGTTTATGGAACCTGGCGGAGAGCTTTACACCAATGAATGTTCGGCCGCGGTAGCCCGGTTGGAAGAGTAACAAATTAGCAACTGGAGGGTTGCGAGTTCGAATCCAATCAAAGACCGTCGCTTACAAAGGGGACTGGTACATGTTAAATCTGTTGAGGCCTCAAATGTCCTCACGTTGGCGTGGTGTGTAAGTTTGGAGGGTGGGGTGTTAGCTCAGGTGTGACCGTGTCATCTGACCGTGGATCTTTCCCTTCGGGTTTGATCCCAGATAGTCCGTTGTGTTGCTGCTGTGCGACGTTTATTAAAATACCTACTTATCAATGAATGTGAGAACGCGAGATTTATACATCCATTGATATATGCACCGTCATCTTTCCAAAGAGGGCGATTTGGTTTTGGCAGGACACCATAGATCAAAGGTGCCCCGCCAATTTTCAAAAGACAGCAAAATTTGTTATTGTTCTGTACAGCCATTTCATCAAGTTTTGCACTGTTTTTCATAAGTATTAAGAGGAAATATAAAAACAGAAGACGAAGACCCCAAAAAACATGTTGGTATTTGATAATAAAAGAAACGTAAATTGCACTGTGAGTTTGGAATGATACACCAGGTGTGGCCAGCTACATTATTTTTGGAAGCCACTTTTCAGGAAAGAATATTTTAAAAAAGCTATTTATCTTTGGAAAAAAAAAACCAATGAAGAACTGAAAATTAGGTTCAATTTTTAAAATTTACCCACAGATTCCCCCTTGTTCCGTCAGCCTGATTCATAGCTGAAACACAACTGCGTTGCTTTCTCAGCTGAGACGACTTTGACTCAAAGCCATGGAAGTAGGAAAGATATTTCGTACTTCCATGCTCATAGCAAAAAATTCAGGAAAAGAAAAGTGTGCAAAATAACACAACATCGCTTTGCCGATTGGCGATGGTTTGACAACGTAAGTCGCGAATACATGAGTCGCACGTAACAAAGCTCTCAAACGTAAGCAATTGTTTTGTAAACTATTTTGTTTGCTTAAATATGAGTGTAAAAGAAAAAAATCAACTTTGATTTTGAAATGTTTTTTTTTTTTTTTCATTTCCTCCACTAAAGAGAATAGCCAACGAAAAACACTGCTGTTGGTGCCTTCTCAAAGCGATTGCCCTAAGTAATGAGTCATCAACCATACTTTCGGCAGTTAACTGCTAAGATGGACAACGTTCGTAAAGCATCCACAAAAAATCCAATTTTTCAAGATTTTCTTTGCAAAATTGTTTGATAAAATCAGAACAATATTTACACTGCTGGTCACCCAAATTGCAACACCAAGAAAGACGAGAGATATCACAACAAAATTTATGTTGTAGATAACATGTTGACCAAGTATCAAATGATTAAATTTATAGACTTCTGTGAAGTGTGGTTCCTGCCAAAATCAGTAGCCAGAGTAGCCGCCATTGTTGGAGATCACCGCTGCCACACGCCTCGGCATTGATTCAAAGAGACTTTGGATGTATTCTTGGGGTACAGCAGACCAAGCAGCTTCCACACGTTGCCAAAGTTGATCTGGTGTGGCAGCTGGGGATGTAATCTGGGTCAATCGTTGAGCAACCATGGACCATATGTTTTCTATCGGCGAAAGATCCGGAGAGCGAGCTGGCCAGGGAAGCAATTCAATCTGGCGATTGACGAAGAACCCTTGGACAATGCGTGCTACGTGTGGTCGCGCATTATCCTGTTGAAATATGGCTGTGGGCAAGCCCTGAAGGTAAGGAAGGACAACTAGCTCCAACACCTCGGAGATGTAGCGCTGGCTATTTAAAGTACCGGCAATGCGTACTAGAGGAGTGCGAAAGTGATATCCAATACCGCCCCATACCATAATACCAGGTGCAAGACCAGTGTGGCGGTGCATAACGCAGCTGTTCAGAATCCTCTCTCCACGGCGTCTCCAGACTCGAATCCGACCATCGTGGTGTTGCAGACAGAAGCTTGACTCGTCAGTAAAGACGATTTCATTCCATTCTGCCGTTCACATCCTTCTTTTATCGCACCATTGGCGGCGGAGACGTCTGTGGTTCTGCGTCAAGGGTAGACGAAGCAATGGACGTCTTGCGGACAGACCACTCTGCTGTAAACGGTGTCGAATGGTACGCGCAGACACTGGATGATGCGTTACAGACTGAATGTGCTGTGCTACGGTTCGTGATGTGGCTGAGCGATCCGTCACTGCCATACGCACAATATGCCTGTCATCACGTCAAGTGGTGCACTGAGGTGGATGCGATCGAACACATCGGTCCGTCGTACCCTCCTGCATCCAACGATCACATATCCGCATTACAGTTGTTTGGTTTCGTCCAACACGACTACCGATTTCCCTGAAAGATAATCCACAATCTCGGTAAGCCACTATCCTTCCTCTGTCGAATTAGGATATTTGATCAAAAGATGATCGCTGTTTTCTACGAGGCATAATTGATCGTTTTTAAAAATAAAAAAAACAAGAAAAACACAATTGCCGTACTTGAAATCGTCGAAATCTCCAAGCCTTAAATAGCGCTTTGAAGTGGCGCCACAGGCGCGCGTGATGTGCGTCTGCGCTGAAATTCTAATAATTTGTATATCTCATCTCCGCTAATGCATGTTGTAAATTTCATATTATTTGCATGCTTCCATCAGGGTGTTGCATTTACGGTGGCCAGCAGTGTATAATAACATTTTTATTTTTATGTTTTAAGGGAAGATGCATGCTTACCATTGCTGTAGTCGTAAAAAAAAAAAAATGAGAGTATACCATGGGCACCCGCAGAATTGTTTCCAGGGGGAGGCGAAACATATACTTACTACTTAATTTCCAGGAGGGACAAAAAAACATGTACACACGAGCACATACATGTATATACATAAGAAATCCATAAGCCAGAGGGAGAGGGCGACCGAACCATATAGTCCACCCCCTCCGGTCTTCCATACGGTATACGTATACTCGAAGGATCGGGGAAAATGTTCGAAATTATCGAAGCTCAATTTATCGAGAAAAATTTTTTTTGGAACTTTGAAGAAACTTCGACGTAAGCAGAAATTTGTGTTCACAAGGTTCGGAGTTATTGGGAGTTGACTGAATTTATGCAAAGCAAAATATACAGACTAGAATCGAGTGATTTTCAAATTTGAAAATCTCACAATATTAATATTTAACTATAAAGTAATTACAGGAAATGTTAAGAAGTGCTTAAAAAAAACCTCCAAACAGCTTTTATCGTTTAAAAACTTCTTGCAATCCAACGTATACTTAGAACTCGGCCTATTTTGACGAACTGTAAGCCCAACTCCCAGGAAACGTTCTCCAAAGCTCAACTATTTTTTGGCGATCTAGCGTGTGCCGTGTCAGGTGTTATTTCGCGCGATATTTTCTAGGAAAAGCAAAGCGTGTACGTAGTTTTTAAGAAAAAGCAGAGCATACGGAATTTGCTGGGATAACCAGAGGGTATACGGCGTGTACCCTCCACTACAGCTCGGATGCTTACCTAAAATAACGATTGATCATAACAAAAATTCCCCTACATGCGATCACAGCTACCCCAATTTTCAATGAATTGGAATGAAATTTGCGATTTAGAGATTTCAAGGAAATGTGCTTGAGAATTTCGTAAATAACCAGAATCGAGCTCTCACGGTTACGAGTTCATTTAACAAGTTACGAACATTTCGAATAACGACAACTACTTTTTTCTTTGTCGCAATATGATCGGCGCAGTGAAAATCCAAAAATGGCATAGAAATTTTACCTTTAGCTCTAAAAACGACTGTGACGGAAAATGTCCGATTAATTCTAGACTGGTGAGCGGACACTTCCTGTTTTTATCGTTCAAGGAAGACATTTCCAAATTGTCTAAAATGCAATACTGAACAAACCTTCCCACGAGATTATCTAGATTCCAAGAGATTAGTTCTGATCTAGGGTTGGACTTTTTGGATCAAATCCGTATTTGGACTCATGGACTTATTCTTGTTGTTTAACTTTCGGAATAAATAACATAATTACGGAATAATAACTGATTGAAAGGTACAGTTTTGCTGACACGACAAAGTCGATTTCAACTAAACGCATGATACTTGCCATGCTGCATGATACGCATTTTAATTCCATAGTCTGTGGACAAGTGACTCTCAGTCATTTTGTCGCGTCAGACTAGTTAACTAGCCAGTTGGTCCCAAAACTGAAATTTATTGTGATGTATCGAGATCATTTTTGCGTAATGGCATATTCGACTTCTATCAATCATATTTGCAATGCAGAATTTTGTCCATGACAATTTTGTTCACGTTGCTACCAAAATAGATAAATTGATGTAATGGTATAATTTCTCACACTATACTAACCCATTTAATTTTTTGGTATTGACTTTGTCAATCTACGGTCACTTTTCGTAAAACGAAGAAACAATTACAAATTTACGTATAGTTAAAGATATGTTGACCCATATAACTAAGTGACCAGTTCGGCGATAATTACACTAATTTTAGTCCCACTTTTCAAATTGTTTTCATAATTTTTTGATAAACACAGTAGAGCTGCCACTCCAGTAACATAAAAATTTTTTCACTGAATTTAGTCTTAATTTCAGCTTAAAAGACTACATTTTTCTATGCCACACTTCTTATACGTTATTAAAACTGCTATATACTTTGAAATAAAACTCGTAATTCTAAACTTTTAGTATAAAATCGTTTTGAATATAATTATAAGTATAAATTAAATTTGAAATTATAACCAAAATTAAAATTTAAAAAAAAAAAAAAAAACAAGACCACTTATCATATTGTCTCAGATCTATTTCGTAAAATGAGCATTTTTTATAAATATATTCTTTTGGTAAATATTAAAAGATAATAAAATATAAAAAGTAAATTTTAACCGAGAGCTTTAGTTTTACACTTTCTTAAATGCACTCTACAAAATTAAAATGAGCGGAATTTTACACTATTAGTCCCTTCCAAACCGTTTACTATTCATGTATTATTATTTTTATTAGTGATTGAGACGAGTTATGTATATATAATATTCTAATGAAATCCACTTAAACATTCATTAGTTTTAATGTTTCTCACTAGATGGCAACAGCGTAACTAAATCTTTCCTTCACAGGGGATATTTTGAATATTGAATACAATTGAGTTACAAAAAATGAAAGTTGATACATCCATTCGTCAAGCTTCTTCACCTTGCTTTGGATCTGCGTTTTGATTCACCAAGCGTATGATTTTCAGAACATCAACTACCCAAGTCAAGTTGAACCATAAACGTCAAGCGAAAACGCATTAATTAGGAAATATTTTCCCCAAACGATGCCTTATGAACTAAATACCACCAGAGTAACACAAAATTTGTTTTTAAAAATAGTAATATTTTTGCCTTTTATTATCTGAGGTTATTTTGACAGCAGTTTCATATTCCTCAAGCTGAAAATAAACGTCCTTCACTTTTGAAAGGTAACTCTTTGAAAATGACAATGTTTCATTAAATTTCCAGTGAAAGTGAATACTTTTTAATATGAATTAAAATGAATTTAACTGTGAAAAGCAGGCTGCCCTGAATTAAAAAAATTATACATATTCATTAGATTGAAGGTAGGTAGTCATTTAATTAAAGTCGCACTGGTGGAGCAACACAGTGGGCTCTAGGCGACTCACTGTATTGAAGATAAAGGCTGATATTTTAATCAGACCTATTTATTCGGATTTTTTTAATGAAAGTGGTTAATTCTAATTAATCACTTCAATTGGAAATATCTTTGCCTCTAATAAAGTGTAGTTTTACCATTAGTGAAGTTACGAAGTGTTGTCCTCGAATTTTTCCCTTAAGTGATTGATCCCGGACCGTCGTCAATAGCCCGCTGTGTTGGTCTAGTACGACGTTAATTACAAATTACCAATTTACCATTAGTGAAGATAAGATTAACATTTTGTCGCTAGCTAGATATTGACATCTTTCTAGAATCCATCTTGATATACAGAAATAAAATGCGTTTACGCAACAAAATTATTATATTATCTTTAGAGTCGCAATTCATTTCTCGAACATGGACTTCAACATTATAGCATTCCTGTCTCAGATGCCTGTTGCATAACCTCTAAATTTACTGATTGTACACCAGCTCCGGTTTCGCTTCACTCAAACTTCTCTCTCTTTACTGTCACTAATCGACATCTGACCATGGTTGGAGATTACGTGGTGTTGTCATCGGATCTTTTCCCTTAGACCAGGGATTCCCAACCGGTGGTACGCGTACCACTGGTGGTACGATTCAAAGTTTCAGGTGGTATGCAAGTATGATACGAGCGACCCAAATATTCTATGAAGTTTCGTAGATTTCTTAGTACCTAAAACCATTTCGTATGCCATTTGTTAATAGTTACTTGTATAAGAGTGGTTTTTCTGAACTTTTGTACATAAAAAATAAATATAGAAACAGAGTAAGTGTTGAAAAGGACGAGTGAAGTTAAGCTCCATTGCTCCTGATATTGATATTTTAATAAAAGACAAACAAGTTTCGCACTAAAAATTGATTTTTTAAAATTTTGTTAATCTTTGTTTGCTTAGTTTGTACTAATTATTTAAAATTATTTGTTTTTAGACCTGTGAGACCTAAAAAATAAAACTGTAATTTTCAATAATCGTTTTATTTTTTCCGTTATTAAAACATCATTAATACGAAATACAAGTGCATTAATCATAAAATATGAAGCTTTCTTAGTTTTTAAATTAAAATTCAAGTCATTGGGCATTTTTTTGACACAAGATATTTGCTTCTAAAAAAATAGAAGACTTGTGGTACGTCAAAAACTTCTAAAAATTTCAAGTGGCACGCAGTTACTAAAAGGGAACCCCTGACTTAGACGATTGATCCCGTACAGTCGTCAAGAGCCCGTTGTGTTGATCTAGTACGACGTTAACTAAAATTACCTTACCTTACCTTACCTACTGTCACTAACTTCCATCAGCTTGGACATTTCCTCCATTAGTCCGCGTGTGGAAGTTTGGAGAGTGGGGTGCCAGCTCAGTTGTTGCCATCTGATCGTGATTCAAAATTGCGTGGTGTCGTCCTCGAATCTTTCCCGTTGGGATTGATCCGGGACCGTTGTCGATAGCCCGTTGTGTTGCTCCAGTACGACGTTAATTAAAATACCTACCTACCATTAGTTCGTTATTTGCCTTCATTTCTATTTGTTATATTCAGAACCGTTTTCAGGGGCTCAAGGGTCACGAGTCCTCCACCAAGCGTTCTTGGTGCTAAAAAGCAATCAAACATACGTGTCGAAGATAGTTTAACCCCCTCAGGGATGATTGTTTAACCCTTCTTCAGTAGTAAAACTGGCTAAATCTTGATGGACGAGCTATCCGTCAATAGCAAAAAACTGAACAATTCTTGATCTAGTTATCATAAAAGAATAGGCAATATCTGGATGACAGTATATCTCGCCATTAGAAAAATTTGTCAGATCTTGATGACGGACTGAACTGAAAACTCAGGGAAAATTCTCATCAAAACCACTTTATGTGTTTACCATTTTAAAATCAAAAATCTAAACAATCGAAAAAATTATTAAATGCAATTCTGATTTAACATTATAACAGTTAAATCATGAACTGGAAATTAAAAAGAAGATAGAGATCCGTCCAAAAATTAAGTTAATAAATCAGTTTTGGGATTCTTAACCACAAGTGACTGATTCGTTTAAATACTTGATTGATATAATGGTGTGAGAATATTTGACACTGTCGCTAAATTATTGGTATTGGGTTAGGTAAGATCCCAGATGCTACATATTTCACCCCGGCAAGAAAAGTGACCGAACTCAAAATTGCAGAATTTGAGAAACATCAACTTAGGCCCGATGCACACATCCGGTATTTCAACGTGCGGCGCCGCTTAAGGTACCGAAGCCCAACTATACACATATAACCGTGAAATGAAGCAAGTACTCATTTCGCGCCATTTGCGATGGATATTCTATCGAAGTAAACGTGTTTATTTCGCTTATTTGGTTTACAAAAAGTATATTTTGAAACAAAATAGACGTTACTGGATACAACCACTTATAAATTATTATTTATATTACTTTTATTGATGAAAACAAGGTACTTCAGACCGGTGAAGCGTGTGCAGCGAGCTGTGGTGCCGTGGGGAACTGCGGTACAATTTGCACGCAAGTTGGACGTGCGTCGCCCCAGCGGAGACGGAGGCATGTGTGCACTACTCCATTGGATCTAATGTATCTGAGACCACACTTGCGTTGGAGCAGCGGCTCCGCACGTTGAAAACCGGATGTGTGCATCGGGCCTTAACCCTTCTTTGCATAATGGTGGAAATTTCCATCATAACATTGAATGCCCAAAAATTATATAAAAGAACAAGTTCACTTTAAGTTGATCGTGTCTGGATACCTTTTAAATGTCCATTGCATAAAAAAAAAACATAGCTTAAAAAAAAAACATAAACAATTCAAACAATCTTACAACTCGCTATCAAGGTTTGTCTTACTGTGTTCAGTTACATTTATCCGTATTACAATTACATTATGATTAGTGATTTTTCTCGCTATCGTCTTCCCATGGACTGCAAAACCTCATGCCACCGTTTCCCATAAAATCTTCAACTGCACCAGGGGCACCGAAAGAAGGTGGCTACTTACTTTGCCTTCTTTCATTCACACAGGTAGTTCGGGGCAGAACGTTTTATAGTCCCCTCAGATTACCATCCCCGCGCATTCCTTATGAGGGTCGAGTAGTGGGAAAAGAACTACCTGAAATACAGTGAGGGACAATCATTTTTGTGTTCACCTCCTCCCCACATTCCTAGGAAAACACCCATGAAACTCTCCTAAAGGGAAAACAAAATTCTTTTCCATTCACAGAGAGTAGAATGAACGCAGCCGGCACACGGGAATCGTATAGAAATTTCAAAGATTCCTGGCGAGGTTGTTAGAACGATGCATTGTTAAGGTTTTTTTTAGATTCATTTCAGCATATTTAGGTTCTATCCATTTACGATGGTTCGTAAGCGTAGTTTAATCGAGAATGTGTGCCCGCGATACCCACTCCCTTTTCGGATTAAAGACGCTCTTTTTTTATATAGGTCGTTTCGTTTTAGGGCGTCCAGATTTGAGATGAGAATTTGAATTATTAGACATGACATATATTTACTTAATGGCGTAGAAAAGCTGGACTCTCGCTCAGTTCGAAGTTTCCTGTATGCATTATGGATAATGTAAGTTATGCAAGCAAAACTACAGAAGAAAATCATGAATGAGGGCTCTCTTTGCAAAGGGATTGGTGGAATGTTGTACTTCTTTTCCATTCATTGAATGTCGGGTGTTTAACTACGAAAACTGTTCCCAAACTAATATTCTTCACCATCAAATTTTTTGTGTATGGAATATTTCACCTCCATACATTAATTTTCAATTTTGTGTTAGCCTTGCATTGGCAATAAGTGTAAATATAAGAAGGTCTTCTGGTCTAGAAGCAAAATAATCTGGTCTACGTGGTCGGGGTCCACCGAGTTGGAATTTCAGTCACGTTGTTTGGAACGATTCTATTTGTAAGATTATAGGAGGCAGGTTAAATGAAAACAAAACGTGCTCCCACAACTGGTGTCGTTAGCATGGTTTCAAGCTTCAACTTCAGCGCACGTGCCGGAAGAAATAACAGCTGTTACGAATTGGTAAATGAATAATCATCTATGATGATTGCACTCATGGTTTTGATTCCCCTTTTCCCTAGGAAGTTCAATCACCTATTCAAAAATAGATTTCTTCTAAGTGATTTGCTTTTGCTCCGGAGCCTGTTCCAATTAACTTGAATATGAACAAAATAAACTTGGTTGCGTTAGACGTCAAGTGTACATAAAACTTACGATTAATGTTGCAATTTCTTTGCAAGTTCAAATTACAGTACCTACACAAGGTGGGTAGGGATTGGTAATACTAGGTGAAAGGTAATTTTTAATTAACGTCGTCCTAGAGCAACACAACGGGCTATTGACGACGGTCCGGGATCAATCCCCTATGGGAAAGATCCGAGGACAACACCTCGTAATTTTGAACCACGGTCAGATGACGAGGCAACATCTGAGCTGTCACCCCACTCTACAAACTTCCACATCAACCCAAAGTGAGGACTTTAGGCCACGACTGATTTAAGGTGCACCAGCCGCCTGTGCACCAAACGCTTACAAATATCCATGCTTTGACCCGGATTCGAGCCAGGCACTTTCCGATCTAGAGGCTAACACCTTAATCACCTTACCGGTTGTTGGCCGACCAACTGGTATAGTGGTTAAGGTGTTAGCCTCTAGATCGGAAGGTTCCTGGTTCGAATCCGGGCCCGGGCATGGATGTTTGTAAACGTATGGTGTAGAGGCGGCTGGTGCACCTTAAATCTGTCGTGGCCGAAAGTCCTCACGTTGGGTTGGCGTGGAAGTTTGGAGAGTGGGGTGCCAGCTCAGGTGCTGCTTCGTCATCTGACCGTGGTTAAAAATTACGAGGTGTTGTCCTCGGATCTTTCCCTTAAGGGACTGATCCCGGACCTTCGTCAATAGCCCGTTGTGTTGCTCTAGTACGACGTTAACTAAAATTACCAATTACCTTACCGGTTGGTCGGCTCGGTAATACTAGGATACCAGTGTTTGAGGTCTGTGGAACCTCAGGAAGTGAGAAAAGGTATTATTAGAGTTTCAAAAGTGAAAAACCTCTTTTTATTTTTAACAGTCTACCCAGGAAGTTGTGGGAGAGTAAGTTCGATTCCTAACTGGGTATATTCGCGTCATTTAAATTATCGTAGTGTGTATATGTCCATTTACTTGACTTTGTTTGACCAACTTGGCTAAATATGGCCCCTGTGGCTATAAAACCCGATCAAAAATGAGTCTAAACTTCCTTTCAGTGCTCTTTTTAAAGCAATACTACCATCTAGAGTTAATAGTAGTATGAAATAACTACTTTATGTAAAATGTTAAGTCGGAGAACGATTTTCATCAGAAATGTCGTCTCCTTTAAAAGCGACAAATTATGTAAGTGAGACGGTTTTTTCACTTAAAATATTCGAATATTTCTTTTCACTTATTTTTTGAATAAGTACAGAAAAAATGTAGTACCATACAACTTTTTACAGAAACAAAACAAAAAAAAAATGCTGAAATAAGGAAGTAAGACTTACTTCTGCGACTCAAAGAAATATATTTTAGTAAAAAGCAAAGCAGCTTTCGAGGCATTTAACTTCAAATATAACCGACAGTTAACTAACTTAACAGGAAATAGTACAGGCATTATATTTATAGGGTTTCCGCAAACATAGTTCGGCAAGAATTTTTTTTTTTTTTTTCAAAATTGCTTTTCAAAAAGCCAGATTTTTATCCGCTACGCAAGTTTCTCCATCAAGACGTCTATTACGAAAATTCATTCTGCTGAAGCGCCTTTTGTGTTTAGTAAATTTAAATTATGTATAATGAGCTCATAGAAAACTACATACTGGACGCGTTTGTCCGTTCTTTAAATGCAACAGGATATGCTTTGAAGAGACGGTGAAAACATGGGTGATGGGTATTTTTTCAGTTAGATTACTGACCCTCTGGATCATGAGGTATTCTTATTTCTGGGAAAGCAAGTCGCTTTTCTTGGCTAATGATGTTAATTAGCTTTCATTTTTTAGATATTCTATACTTGAGGAAAAGGAATTGAAGGTTTGCCATCTGCGCCTAAACAAGTTGATGGACTGCTTTTTCAACATCAGAGTAGTTGTAGGCGACGACTCCTAGGGGTTCGGACTCCTTGCTTCTAAAACGGGAGGGGTGAATATTAAAATATTATCGATAGGTAACCAAATAATGTCGTAACATAACCACGAGTTTGATTCTCTCTTTAGGGTTATCCCAGGGGTGTGTTACCCGAGTGGAAACATCATCAATCCGCACCTCTTTTGAAAAGCCTTTCATTTCTTAAAAGAACGTTCTTTATCAAGCACGTATTCAAAAAATAGAAGATGAGCAAATCTCTCTCCTGGTCAAAGAACTGGACATACAAATCTTAAACAACCGGAGTTCTAAACTCGATCACCAAAGACCGTCTGTACGTTGGGGCTGGTTCACGTTGAATGTGTCGCGGCCTCAACTGTCCTCACGTTGGCGTGGTGTGGAAGTTGTTGTCCTCGATCTTTCCTTTCGGGATATTGATCCCGGACTGTCGTCAATGGCCCATTGGGTTGCTCCAGTGCAAAGTTAATTAACTACTACTAAAACTAATTTCGTAATTTACGGTTAAGGCGAAAATTAAACTGCAGAAAACATGCAAGTGACACGAACAATAAATACTAGCGGAATGAATCAACACCACCTATAGAAGATATTCTATAGAAGGTGTTGAATGATTCTAATTGAAATGAAATTAATCACACGTTCGAATTCGCATGCTCTAACAATCGATATTATGAACGATAATTTGTTAAAAAATAGATATGATTAAAGTATTTATAAGTATTAATTATATTAGTATGATTAAAATATTTATTAGTATATTGTTTATATATATATCAGTTATTTATAAAAACATACTTTAGCATAATTTTGAATGCTCAAAATTTGGTTTTGAACTAAGAGCCTCATTTATCCCAGATCCCGAAAAATCTGAATTCGCCCAAGTCAATTGCCATGTGCACTTGCATCAGATGTTTGTCATCATTTGACGCCACATTAGAAGCGTCATTAAATTTTCCCTAGTGGCGACCTTAAATTTAGTTATTTTCGATTTCGTTGTCCTGTTTAATTTAATTATTACGTCAAGTAAACATTATTATGGTCGATGACTTTTCATAGCTTTTAGTATGTTTGGACTTAAGATACTACAGATTCGACACATATTATACTTGACGCTCCTGACAGAGTTGGGTAATGTAATGTGGACGCGTATATTATATTTACCACATTTTTTTTCCACATATTTTTCGGGGGAATCATATGCCATGCTTTTTCTAATTGGATGCGTTTCTACACGTGGTTGAAAAGGTAATCTGTTGTGGTTTTGTTGTTATGAAATAAAATAGTAATATTTTTATGGCAACGACGATATCCAGTTGTGGTTAAAGAGCAGGTCAAAGGGTCAGTTGACATTTTTGTCAGCAATCAGACATTTGTGCCCGCCTTCTTTTTAATTTCTTGTATCGATATTGTGAAATCAATATTATGATAATAATGTTTTCGGCCATTGTGAAAAGTGTAACTTTGAATCGACCCGCCGTTTGGAAAACGTAAATATACATTTCAATATTATCACCCCTTTGACCCCTACCCAGTAAAATTTTTCTACATCTACACATTGACGTCCATCTGCTTCTCGTCGAATTTTTTGTTTGCTAACAGTTTAGTTCATCTACGGGGGCTGGTTTTTTTCAAAGCGATTAGACCTTTTAAATCTGCATAATTTCTGTTTGCAAATCATAATTGGATTTTTAAGGATCTCTATGTTCATCAACATTATTGTGGGGTAACGACCGTTGAAAGGAACGGCTATTTTAAATTCAGAAAGGAGCGGTTGTTATGTTTCATCAGCGTAACATAGGAGAAGGGTGAGAAAGGGGGAAAAAAGACCAGATAGAGAAAGTAGAGAAAGAAGGGTTTTTATCCATCGTCAACAGATTGAAGCGCGACATTTGGCGCATCTGGTCAAGTGTCGTCATCTGCTATTCAACTGCTGTTATCGTTTACAGTAGGGTTGCCAGAGTCAAGAGATAAGCCTTGGCTTCCTTTTTAATAAGTACTGTTAAAAACCTCTCACAGCTAGATGGATAATTTGCATCTTTTTGCTTTATAGAAGAGGACAATTTTAGATATGAAAGCAATCGAAAATGTGAGTTTTTTAATGGCATAATTTGTGTGCAGTTGAGAATATTTGCAACAAATGTTTATCAAATATTCTAAACTGTACAAACTGTAAACAAAATTTGAACATTGTTATTAAAGCAGACATGATTCCTCATGACAAAAATCATCGCGAACTTCGAATGTTTCTATTTGTTTTGGAAGATGGATGGAAAAAAATGACCTATGTGCCCTATATTCACATTTGCTCACTACTAATATTCCAATAGGACTCAAACAAAACTCTTATCCTGTTGGCAAACAAGAACACATAAAATAAATGTTTTAAAATGTACTGCAGATGGTAAATAGTCGAAAACGAATCTCAGTTTGTCAGAAGACACAAGCATTTAAATTTTATTTTAAGTGAAGTCCTGAGATTTCCACTATACGTAAAAACAACATTCCATCATCGTGATGTGGACAAAATACAATAGTTTCTTCAAAGTACTTGTCGATACTGAAAAAAATGAAGTGATGTTGTAAATAATTGTTTTATATGCTTAATCACGTTTCAATTAGATTAAAAATTCCATTTGAAATACGAGTGAGTGTCTGGGCAATTTTATTGGCTCTAATAATCCCTGTAGTTGAAAGTGGAAATTTTGTGAAATTGTTTTTATTTAACGGAGTGTTTTCAGGGATTTTTTGAAAAAATCCATTAAGAGTAACCACGTTATCAACATTCACGAATCAGATAAAATTCGAATGTATTATAACGATCTTGAAATAATACCCAAAAGAATTTAGGTAAGTGGGCGAAACCTGGTGGAATATAGCATTTTACACAGAACAATTTTTTTTTTTGATCAACGAACGCCCTTATCCAACCGTTTATTTAGACAAGCGATTTTTAACCTTTTTTCATCCATAGCAATCATAAATTAATTATTAAAATTCTGCGGACTTACAAGAAAGGTATAATTTTGATTGATATACAAAAGAAGCAATTACTTACCCTTTTTGCTGCAAACTGGCCTTTAAAAAAATCTTCTCGAGTCAGTTTATTTCGATACTTTGTAATAAGTTAATAATACTCAAAATTATTTATATGTGTACTCTTGGAATTACTTGTGAACGCACATGACAAAAAAATTCAAAACTAAACCATTGAAATGAAATAAATCATATAAAATTTTAACCTTTCCCCATCCGTAAGGCACACAAGCACAAAATCGCAGATATAGTTATCAGAAAATCAAATGACAGAATATTTCTGTATCTTGGTAGAAAAAGGTCTAATGACCACAAATTCGCTGATTTTTAGCTATGTCTAGTCAACAGAAAAGTTCCAATGTCCTGTTATTACATTGTAAAACATTTTAAGGAACATAAGTTGAAAATCGCTGATACAGATATCCAAAATAAAATGACAGAATATTTCTGTATCTTGGTAAATGAAAGACTAGTGTCCAAATTCGTTGGTCTTTAGTTATATCTACAGAAAAGTTCCAATGTCCTCCTATCAAGACACTAGAAGGCATTTTTTGTACGCTTTATTAAAAAAATTACCATGTAAGGCCAGGTGCACACATCCGGTTTTTCAACGTGCGGCGCCGCTGCCGCAACACAAGTGCTGTCTACGATACATTAGATCCAATGGAGTACTGCACACATGCCTACGGGGTTGCTGTGGCGACGCACGTCCAACTTGCGTGCAATTTGTGCCGCTGTTCCCCACGGCGCCGCAGATCGATGTACACGCTTCTCCGGTCTCAAGTTTCTTGTTTTCAAACATAAATGGAATATAAATAACAATTCATAAATGGTTGTATCCAGTAACGTCTATTTTGTTTCAAAATATACTTTTTTTACAACAAGTAAGCGAAATAAACACTTTTTCTTCCATAAAATATTTATCGCAAAAGGTGCGAAATGAGTGATTGCGTCATTTCACGGTTATGTGTGTATAGTTGGGCTTCCGTGCCACAGCGGCACCGCAGGTTGAAAAATCGGATGTGTGCTCCGGGCCTTAGCTTTCACCAAAAACTTGCAAAGTGGATATTTTTTCTACCAAGATACAAGTGTATGTTCCTTTTAAGTCTTAGTTCCCAAGAACATTTATATACTACATGCCTTTTATCATATCAAAGATGTAGTTGAATTTACGTCGCAGGAAGGTTATTTTAATTAAACTTGCACTGGCGCAACACAGCGGGCTATTGGCGACAGTCCGGGATCAGTCCCGAAGAAAAAGATCCGAGGATAACACCTTGTAATTTTAAACCACGGTCAGAGGATGGGGTTCAAGGAAGTAGGACGCCAAACGTCCTACCATCCCTGAAAGGGTTAAATACAGGAATGCAATAAAATTCACAAGAAAAGTGGTATCGCCAAGCTTCCGTCGCCAAGTCAAAAAAGTGGCTGATCTGGTCGGAGTCGAGTAAAAAAGGCGAATGCGTGGGATCGGTGCATGAAAGAGCCTCTCACAGGATTCATCTGCTCGATTTTCATACCTTACAGACCGTTATCCCGCAGGATGGAGGTCGTACTTTTTCAAGAACCACGATGGCCTTGTCTTTCCGCTGCAAAAAACAACTGATACTCTTGCGAAAACAAATTTAGCTACGGAGCTGCACCCCTCCTTTGCATAACAGAAGTTGAATTTATGATCAGGATGGAATTAATGAATCAAAGCTTTATTATTCATACCATGTTTTCTTATTGCTTTGCTTCAACTGTGATAGATGAATGCCTTTGCAATGAGATAATCGTGGTCTGAAAACAGAAATTCCTTCGTCATCAACCTAATAGAAAAATTAATTAATAAACGTTATGCAGTCTGCATTAAAAATGAATAATTTTAGAGTACAAAATTCATGGGGTAAATGCTTATTGTATGCATACTATGAGTTAAGACAGGACATGTGTGTGTGTGTGTGTGTGTGAATAAATTTTAAAACATAATAATTTGTTAAAAAAATTACTTTAACGGTGGTCATAACCAGAAAGCACATATTTTTTCCATATCATGTCTGCGCGGCACAGAGTGAAATCGTAGAGAGCCCGCTATAGTATGGTGGCGTAATCATGCTTATTTAGCAATGTTACATACACCACTGCAACTTCTAGAAGTTCATCGTGGTATTGCAACTCTTCCTTAACATGAGCTATACCCAGATTTATCTTCCATTGAGCATGTCTGTGATATGTAATACCTTACCTCCTTATGGATCCCTTACACTCCGAGGATATACCATCCTAGAATCATAAAGAATTTTAAAATAGCCAGTCTATTATTTGATTTACCACAGGATAACATGTCGCACCCCAGCTTAAAAAGTGACACAAGTTGTCAAAAAATAAAAATTTTTGATGTTATGTCATTGAAAAATATCCCAGCGTGGTATATTACTATTCTATAGAATATAATAGACGTTACCAACCTAAATACGTACCTAAAATTTTAAAGAGGCAATTACTATTTCAATATAAGTTTTACAGTATCTTTTAAGCTGATGTTTCTCAAATTCTGCAATTTTGAGTTGTGTCACTTTTCTTGTTGGGGTGAGATATAAGGTTTGTTTGACTCCATGTATAATTCTTCCTCTTCAACAACTTTATTTCCGTAAATTTCTATGTCATTTTACCCCAATAATTCGTAGCCCAATACCCCAATAATCCCAATAAAGATTTCTGTTAGAAATGTTTGTTTTTTATGATTTTTTTTTAAATCGAGGTTTTGATATATTATGGTTGTTTTAATGGTTTTTACGGCTGACATAAAATCTATTTGTGTAATCTGTATGTACATAAATAACTCGTGCATAAATTTGTACATAAACAAGAAACCAATATTTTCAAGGGGCTTAGGCTACCCCTATCCCCCTCCCGTAAATTTGGCTAGGCTACGCCAATGCCTACTACCACAGTATACAAAGGGAGCGGATGTCACAGAGCGTGTGACGGGAAGGAAACGATTATATAAAACGTGATACAATAATTGAATTACCTTCCGATACCATACTATGAAACAGCCGCGTGTCCCCCACAACATGGGTTAGCCAACGCGTGGCTCTATGAATAGCATAATAATTGGTATATTCATAGGTCTCGTGGCTTATGGAAGAGCACTCGGAACCTTTTTTCTCATACCCCACTTCACATCTGTTGAAATCTCGGCTCATACTCCAAAGTTCAAAAAGGGCGCGGGAAGTATTCGATACTTGTGTATTCTCCTCCCCTCGAAACTTGGATTTTGAGTTATTGTCTTCTCGCCTTCCTTCTGCTCTCTTTTTTACGGATGGAACAGAACCCCTTTCACGAACCACACCAAATGTTGAATATTTCTCCCTCTCCTACATACAAGAGGAAAGGCGATTTTTTACGTGTTCGTCTGTTCATCGTAGAATATGATTGAATAGATTAAAACTTTAATTCAAAGCAAGGTGTTTTTTCTTTGAAAGTTCGTCTGTTCGTTTTCAAAAAACACCTGCGTTCTTTGTATTTGATTGGCAATCGATACTAGTGGAATAAATGAATTGGATAGTCTTATTCCACAGAAGATTTTATTATGTATAATTTTTTTATCGATATAAAAAATTTATTAGTGGTATCTACAGTGAAGAATCAAGTGTCATTTTGAAATCCTCGTACTTTTTATTGGAAGTTTAAAAAATTTAGCAGTATATTTTCTTATGTCGCTGAGAAAATAAATTTCAATTATTCTAATACCTCTCTAAAAAAAGTATTCGTTTTTTCTGTTGATTATTCAGATTGTCAATTTTACCAATTGCAACAGGCATTGTTTGTCAACTGATTTAGTCGAACTTTTTATGAAAAAGTAAAATTGCATAAAAATAATGTGTAATACCGTTTTAAAAAAAAGAATTTTTGGTTGATACAATCATTGGTCCCGCGACACAATACTTTCGATGCACTGAGTAAATATCATATAAATTATAAATACATTATTTTAGTTAAGTAAATCGAGTGGAGCAAAAAATAATTGTCTTAGTTGATTTTGGTAACACTGAAAATTTAATTTAAGCTTAATCTAAATCAAAGTACCTCATTCAGATTAATAAAATTTCTACAAAATAGTTAAATGTGTATTTACACAAATGATACATTAAATTAGTACTTTTCTTTATCTTTTCTCACTCAAAAGATAGGATAAAGCTTAGAATTTTAATATATTAACAGGAATGTATGGATTTTATATTCATATGAACGTAGAAACGTAATGGTATGAAAATTTTGTAGGTGTTAGTAATAATAAATAAAATACCTAGACAGTAAAATAACATTCATACTTTTAATAAACAGCAATTTAATTTTTGATCACATTAATAATACATATCGATTGATGTACCCCGTGAATGCGAAAATGCCCGGAAATTCAGCTAATTTATAATGAATTGTGGCAGATATAAAAATTCAAGTTGATTCACTATTGAAATAAACTGCATGCTTAAATATCTATTTTTTATTTAATTGTTTGGTCTTACTCATTCTCTTTAGCCTACTAGCTTTAAGCGACGATTTCGACACTAGATGGTAGCACCATGAAATATTCATACTTTTGTCTTCCACGAGTGTGCTCATGTACAGTTAGATAAGATGGAGCAAAACACGAGTAAATTGCAAAATTTAGAAAATATTTTCACTCACTCTTATTATGTACAGATCAGTAGCGAATACAGGACGATACGCTCACTTGAATGTTTTCTTCCCGCTTAATGTTTAAGATGGAGATTATATTTGACTAGGGGGCCTGCCCCCTGCTTGCTAACGCTCGCCAACCCCCGGAGGATTGCTTCGCAATCCTCATTGGTTCGCTGCGCGAACCTATGCTCGCTTCGCTCGCCTCAATGAAGACATGTGTCCTAGCAGAAGGGATTGTTTACAAAATATGTTACCGAAAAAATGTTTTTCAAATCTAAATTTGCTGTATTGCAGAAAAAATATCTATACAGTATCTCTAAAATCAGAATTCAAATGAAAACTTTGTGCAAATTTTGACTCGAAATGTGAGCGTTGCTTTGGAAATTGAATACCCAGCATGTTGTTTGTGTGTACATTTTCCCAGCACTCAAACGACCCACACTTTTTCATTGAGTTTGTTGCCGAAAGTTGTAGTGCAAGCGTCTTGTTGAACTATAATTGTTGGCCCTAAAAAGGACCGTTTTTTAACTGGCCCTGAAAAGATCCTCCGCTTTCTTTGATTTCTATTATAAACTAACTGCAACAGCTCATTAAAATTTCCTTTTTTTTTTTCAATAAAATTTCATCCGATAACGCTATAAATTCAATCGATGCGCGAGACTTCGCGATAAACAAACAATCGTACAGTGTTGCCAAAACGCGTTTACAAATAACGTCTTTTTTGCGTGCCACGTAAGAGAAATATATATATAGATAGCCTCAAAAATGAAACAATTAAAAAACTTACCAGGTTTTTTTTACCAAAGGGCAGTTTTGAAACACAAGGGCAATGCGAAATAAATGAAGAAATGGGAAATGTCAGACTATATCATAACATTTCGACACATAATAAGCCCCAACACAGTAAGTGCACTATAGGCCCAAACATGTGCTTCTACCAGGGAGAAAGCCCAGGGCCTTATGGTAAAAATTTAAGCACTCCACTGGTTGAGACTATATTGCCACACATTTTACCAATTTATCAAAGATTGGCCAGCGACAATAATTTGGAACGTTAGGTTTGCTGTTCGACCCAAAGTGCCAATTAGTCTTTACACAGTGTTATTTGGAACAAATGTTCAAAACATAAATTCGCATTTCCAAACCATGCTCGGCGATCCGTCGTAGAAACTGTAAAGTATGATTCTATACTGCGAGTGTGATTTTAGTGAATCCGAAACTTTATTGGAACAGCAAAGTGCTTTGGGCAATTGTATTTGGGGTAGTCGGAAAATAGGAGCATTTACTGAATAGGATAAAAATTAATTTCCAAGTAAGACGATCTTCTAAATTTCAGCTTTACTGGTTAAACTTGCAATCAAAAAGTAAGAACAAATATACAAGAAGAAGGAAGGTGTTATCAAAAAACAGGTGGTTTTTGAAATTGTATGGTTTTGTATGTGAAAGAATTATTTATATTTTGGTTACTATCGATTTTTATTTTATTATTAGTATTGTGTGTGTGATATTTATTTCATATCATTAGCATTGATATTTATTTAAAACATGTTAAGTTTTATTTTATACATGTTAAGTTTTATTTTATACATGTTAAGTTTTATTTTATACATGTTAAGTTTTATTTTATACACGTTAAGTTTTATTTTATACAAGTTAAGTTTTATTTTATACATGTTAAGTTTCATTTTATACATGTTATTTATTTTATACGTGTTTGGTAGGCATTGATATTTATTTTTAACTTGTTAATTCATTGCTTTTGCATCTAAAATGACCGTAAAATTCCTTTATAGTAGTTTTATAAGGAACATTTTGTACTCGTACATATTTTCTTTACTTTTTGCAATGAATGGACATCATTACTTCTGATCATTTAAAGACAAAATATTTTAAAATTTTGTTTTAAGAGGTACTAAAAGGCACATATGTGTTGTGGCAATATTCCAAAAATGAAACTTTTATGAGTATTTATAACTTTATACTCGTGTAAAAAATTGTTGCCATACGAACACATCTATTAAAGTAAGCATCACCATTTCTAGTATTGTGTGTGTGTGTGTGGTTCATATATTATTCACTCTATGTTAACATTTGGTCATGTAGGAGGTTTAAGTTCGATTCTTGCAGTGTACTTTGTGATGAATTTCTCTCATCATAATAGTTTTCACTGGGAACGTTCTTTTGATTCGAATCGCGACCCAACTCACGAATAGCGCAACAGGTTGTTTCAAATCTTTTAATACAAACTTGAAGGGAGGGTAAGAAACACAAAATTAAACCGTATTCATACAGGAATGAACATCTGTTTACCACGAGAACAGCTCCCGACACCAAGTCTGGGAAGTGATGGTCACTACAGAAGCAGGGCGAGTTCATTTAAAGTAGGGGTGATTCTTGATGATTTAATTTAATTTTGTTTTTCGCGTATGATGGTGATGGAAGATGTAGTGTACTAGTTTTGATCTTTTTATCGACAGGTAAAATATATTTCCTATTCGTCATCAAATACCCCAATGTGATAAATTTATGTACATTTCTTTATGTATGTATGTCCACGTTCCTCAAGCTCCACCAGCATAAGAGCCCGTTCTTGATTTGTGTGTCGTAAGAAATGCCTTCAACTATGAATAAATTTGCCCAGAAATACATTTTCCGATATTATCACTTTTATACTTATTCAATCTTTGTAGGGTCAAATGTAACAAACAAAAAAAAAAAACTTTCGAATATGCATATTTTATTCTTAATTTACATTATTACATTCAAAGACTATGAATAGTTTCAGGGAAATAGCCCACTGAGCCCGAATCCTTCCCCCAGAATGATTTTGGAATTAAAAAACTACCAAAAACACACGTTAAAAATGGTTAAACCGAAAAAAAACAAATTTTGATTTTTTTGCTTTCGATCTAATTTTGGCATTCTAAGTTATCAATGCTGCGCTATGCTACTCCTGTATGTACAGGTACTCACTAACACAAGCAAACAATTTATCGACATTGTAAAATTGAAATTCGATCTTCTTAATCGTTCGAAGATAGCGAGAACAAGAATCAGAAACAATCCACTATTTATCAAGTGTCTGTGATTTGATAAGTAATTTAAGAAAACCTACGAACTAATGTAAATAATGGGCTCGGTAATTTGTTACCATTTTTGAGTCGGGGAAAACAAAGCCGTAGAGAACTTTTTTGAATGAAGCGCATGAATGAGTTTTTCACTTGAGACTAGTTCTCTTTGTTTCTTGACTTGTTAGGAGGATTTGTCAACAAGTATAACGGTGTTACTACTGTTAATGCTTGCACAATAGTTCTCTGTGTAAGAAAATTTCAGAGATTGTATTGTCATTTAAGCTTTCGGAAACTTAGTCATAAAGGAGAGCAGAGTATTTCGAAACTGTTTCTTAAAAAAGAATCTTTTATTTTAAGAACGACCAGAAATAGTCGCCATGACACCATTCGAACTTTACGACGGACTTTTAGGTCCCACTGCTTATAATTTTAACCAACCAATTACTTGATTTTTATCAAAAAAATTTCAGATAAAACGATATAAGTAAGAACAAACAGTTTTTTTTTCTTGCTCATCTTCCAGAAATCGCTTGCAGTACGGATTTTTAAGTGCCTTTATAATGAGTAGAGTTGCCAACCGTCCCAGTTTGGCTGGAATTGTACTGGAATTTATGTTGCTGTCCAGAATCCCGGTTGAATGTTAAACTGTCCCGGAATTTCAGAGAAGTCTATCGACCAATATCACCTACAATCCAAAATAATTCTTTCTATTGCACATGACTTCGTGTCCATCGAACGTCAGTTCTCCCTACTATCAGAAGCCAATAGCAAAATATCGTCACTCTAAATGCAAAAGATCTTGTGTCAAAAATTCTATTTTTGCTTTCATTATTGCTATATGTGGCTTTTTGTGATTTCCATCTAGTGGCAAAATCTTATGTCATCAGCTGATTCAATAAACTAATAACGAAACCCAAAGTATATAATAACAGAATCAAACCATAAGGAAAATATTCGTTTTTAGTTGCTCTCCTGAAAAATGCAGCTTTTAGACACACGACCTTTTGCACTTTGAGTGACAATATCAATATTTCAGTTTTGTGAACTATGTCCCGGAATTGTCTCAGAGAAAGTTGGCAAACCTAATTATGAGCAGAATTTATGTTTACATTTAGTGTGAAAAGCGCATATTCGGTCAAAGCAAATTTTGTTAAATCTACGTAATAACAAATATAAGAAGATGAAATGCAACTTTTTAAAACTTAAGCAGTGGTGTAGCGTCCTTGAAAGCCCGCCATCTTTTTATGACGATATTTCGTCCAAGATATTTTTAGATATTTTTATGACGAGATATCTCGTCCACCAAGATCTGGTAAGTTTTGCTAATGTCAAGATGGATCGTTGAGACAATCACTAGGAAGGTGAACCATCTAGTCCTTATAATACGAACAGTCGGTACTTGGACATAGTCTTTAATTTTCTCCTCATTTTCTCACTTTTGTAAAAAAACTGCCGTCATGCTCTAAGACAGAATGGATCATCCATACAGAGGTGTCAAAATTGGGAGCAATTGCGAATTTTGGATACCTTTTTCAACTTAGGGCATAAAGTATTTGTGGTGTATTGTCTTTGCGGAAGCGAAACAAAGGAGAATGGAATCAAGATATAACGTTGTCTAAAGCTGAGCAGGGGATTTGGTGTTTTTGCCTTCTATTGAATATCGGCATGCTCAGTTATCAATGATACGGTACACTGAGATGAAGTATTATTATTTTAATTCTAAGCGTAGTTTTACTTTGTCCCTTTAATGATACATTCAATTTGTTCACTATAAGTATTTAATTGATTTTATTTATTTAAAAATGTAATTCTACAGTTGCACCTTAATAGCTATCATAACCTTGAAAAATACACCGCGTTGAACCATGCCTTTGTGATTTCACTCCGACCTAACATTTATGGCTATCTTGAAAACTATTTGCTAAAAAAATGAGACTGACTCAAAATCTTTGAGCCTTTGAAATGCATTAAAAATGTTATCCCAGGAAAAACTTTATACGGACTAAGACGATAATTTTATTTATTACTAGCCACTGCGTGTCCAGCACGGCGTTGCCCGTGACAATACTTTTCGTGGAGTCAGGTGTGACCACTGCTCGCTAACCCCAGGTGATTGCTACGAACTCCCATTTGATTTGCGAAGCAAACCAAAGGGGAATTCGTAGCCTATTGCATAACAGTCATCGCGGCTTTGTCAAATGCGGCTAAATCCGAATTGCGAAGAGATACAATCGGTGTGACGTCATAATTTCTTGCAAAAATATAAATATTTAATTAAAAATTATTTATTAAAAGAAAATAAAACGTATAATGTATCTATCTAGTGTAAAATTTTCCACAGATTTCAAATCCATTGAAATTTTTAATCTATCTTTAACGATCCCGATTTAAAAAAAAAAAAAGAAGAACAAAACAATGCCAGTCAAAAATTTTGTTATTTGTTTTGCTTTCCTGCGCTGGAATTGTTTGAGCGCAGGAAATGGAATCTGTTGATTTTTCGAACAAGAGGGTTGGCATGACGTCACAGTCTCTTTTTGAAAACATAAAAATCTTCAATTTAAAAATTATTTATTTAAAGAAAATCCTATTTTCAGGTATCGATCTAATGTGAAATCTTCTGCAGATTTCAAATCCGTTGAAAATTTTTCTCTATCTTTTACGATCTAGAAGATAGAAAAAAAAACTACATAACTCCAGTTAAAACTTCATTTGTTTTTTTACGTCCGCTGAAAAATCGTTCCTCGGAAAATGAAACGAAAACACGGAAAAAATAAATTTGGAATCTGTCATCTCTTTAAATGTTGTCATTACACACACACACACACAAAGAAAACAAGAATAAAAAATTCCATTAAATTCATTTTAAAATGTTCTAGAATAAATTTTAAAATTCGGGCATGATAGAAAAATTGCAAAAAATGTGGACTACCTGTGTGCCAAATCTCACTATTGTAAGTGTCATAGATTCGGCAGAACAGTCCACACACACAGACAGACAAACACTTGCTTTTATAAACGTAGAGATTTTCCATATAACGAAAATTTAGTTCCTTGAGTTTTGTTATGGAGTTGGGACACCGTATGTTTTACCTCCCATCTAGAGCACTCTTGGGTATCAGAATATAAAATGAAATATTTATTTCTATTGCATCCAGGATCATCCCTGAAGTATGTGAAAAGCTCAACCAGCCATCTTTCTCAGAAACGTTTCCAAGTAAAAGCAAGTCAACGGTCGCCGACAGATTCTTTTCTCTCTTCGATCAGAAAACAACCAAAATTCATCCGTGACCGTAGACGCCCTGGTTGTTTGACATCAACTCGATCACAAATGCCTGCTTCAACCATTTTGATGGGTCCACTCTCATCTGTCTTTGCTGGACTGTTTTCTACCAACTGACGACCAGAATTCCATTCTCCTAATCAACCAAAATCTTTCAGGATCAAAATTTTCGTAAATTCATAAGTATTTATGGAAAATTATACAGTAATAATCCATGCAATATGCTCTGTGGAAGCCGTAGACTTGATACATATGTATATTGAGCATTGTTATTGAAAAGGAGCCTCAAAATATGTAACCATCATGTCGACCAGCAGTCACGTGATTGCTCTGTGAAATTTGACTTGATTGACGATTTTACTTCTTATTACTCGTTTGGGCGTTGTAACATCTTAATTGTGTGAGTGCTCACTTCTATATAGTGGCGACAAGAATGGATAAATCAAAGTCTACTACTATGTCGCGCAGACCAATCAGATGAAGAATCAATAGGTGGCCATCTTCTATCATCGCGTGGTGATCAATCAGATAATGAATGTTCGTTTCCACCAGGCAATCTAAAGTTGACTAAGTGTCATGTTACTACAAGTTTTGATCACACAATCCTGGGTACACAAAAATGACACCATTACTCACTCTTCTTTTACATATCCTATATGGTGGAAAAGCATACAATTGATTAGTTATTTTGCATTTACTTTTAAACCTCAACCTCCTCCTAAGGCATTCCTTTTTAATTTACTGAACTTTTTTTATTTTAAAATGTGGCCCCTTCTACTTTATGCATGATTACGCTATACCACCCAGCACACCAATCGGGAACTGCCTTTTTAGCAGCCTTAAAATACATAAAAATTTATATACGTAGTCGTAAGTCTTTGAGAGGCGACTGGACGCCAGACGTCTGAAAAGCTAAGGAAATTCAAACTATTAAATGAATTCTAATCATATAGTAAACATACTACATGGAAAATTGACGGGGTTAAGTTATTGTGTACGCAAACCGGCTTCTAGAGAGGGAAAGTTACCATTATTTTCTATTAACCACTATTCCGTTGACCCTCTTCCAACACAGCATTGGCCTTCAATGGCTTCGCGTGATTGTTCGTACTCGTCTTCTAGGAATTCACGCTCGGTCGGACGAGCCATTTTCTTTACAGTAGAGTTCACCCGTAATTGCCGAATTACCTTTCCGTACTGCTCTTCTGTTTTCGGTGTGCAGCTCGATTAGATCTGCTGACCGCCGGTTGAGTCACTTCAATTAAAAAATCCGCTTTCGCTGTCCCCCCCTCTAAGGTATACGCGCCACTGGAAGAGGCATGTCTTCTGAGTGTAAGACAAATGAAACTGGTAGTAATGTCTCGACTCAGGATTTTCTGGTAACATAATGTGGACTTCAATTAGCATTTGTGTTTTGCTACCGTCCGCTTTAATCCTTTCCCCACACGCAACAAATGCGCACTTCTGCTGATTGGCTTTTGCAACTGTATGTTTATGTCGTTCGTGTTTTTTGGCGATCTTTTTTTAATCTACATCCGTGTTTAAAAAATGTTTTCATCAATACAATATATATTTATTCGTTGTTTTCTCTTCTTATTCTTTCCTCTGATGTAAGGGACGCTGTAGCCCAGTTGGTAGAGCAACGTTCTTACAGTCGGAGGATTGAGCTGTTCGTTACTCAGTCTGGTGAACCTTAAATCTGTAGTGGTCTCAATATCCTCTCATTGACGTATCAACTGGTCTGTAGCGTGTTTTGTAACGGAATAGCCCAGTATTAAAGTATCAAAGTATATATACCTTTCTGATAAGACCAAACAGTAAGATTGTGTATTTGGGAATAAACAGTCATTGGACGCATAGTTAAGTTTCGATACTTCTTTTGAACTTCAAGAATGCTCATTTTCTTGTCATTTTCAAACCTTAAAAAGTTTTGTAACGAAATTATTCCTGTTTTAGTCCATCCAAAATCTGTGGGCCGCAATAGCCCACTTAGTAGAGTCCCAGATTAGCAACCGGGGGCTGCGAGTTCGAATTTGATCCAACCAAAGACCGTCATGTATGTGGGGTCTGGTGCACGTTAAATTTGTCGTGGCCTTAGTGTGAACAAATAAACGAAAGGGAAAGTAAGGACTTTACTTCCGCTCCTCAAATGATTTTGATCAGAGTTACCTTAAAATATTGTTCATCACCGTTTTTACGATATATCTGGCGTTTAATGTAATTGGTGTTGATTAATCTCAACTACCATACATCAATTTTGAATTCATTCTTCCGAATTTTTACTGAAGTGCTGAAATTGTATTTTAAAAACAAGCTAAATTATGTCACGTTCGGAATGCATTCAAGAAACGCTTATCGCCGCAAAAATACGACTACACATTTAGCTTGACAAAAAAAAAAGGCCTCTCATAGCACATGAACCTTTAGACTACAGGCGTTACAGGAGTTGTACCTTGATCGCGCCAAGAAATAATTTAGACTACGGCCAGTACAGCAGTTGTACCTTGAAAGTTATAAGATTCGTGCCAAGAAAGACTTTAGAATACAGTCGATACACCAGTTGTATCTTGATCGCGCCAAGAAAGAATTTAGACTACGGCCAGTACAGCAGTTGTTCCTTGAAAGTTATATATTTCGTGCCAAGAAAGAATTTAGACTACGGCCGTACAGCAGTTGTACCTAGAAAATTATCAGATTCGTGCCAAGAAAGACTTTAGACTACGGTCGGTACATCAGTTGTACCTTGATCGCGCTAAGAAAGAATTTAGACTACGGCCAGTACAGCAGTTGTACCTTGAAAGTTATAAGATTCGTGCCTAGAAAGACTTTAGACTACGGTTGGTACATCAGTTGTAACTTGATCGCGCCAAGAAAGAATTTAGACTACGGCCAGTACAGCAGTTGTACCTTGAAAGTTATAAGATTCGTGCCAAGAAAGACTTTAGAATACAGTCGATACACCAGTTGTATCTTGATCGCGCCAAGAAAGAATTTAGACTACGGCCAGTACAGCAGTTGTTCCTTGAAAGTTATATATTTCGTGCCAAGAAAGAATTTAGACTACGGCCGTACAGCAGTTGTACCTAGAAAATTATCAGATTCGTGCCAAGAAAGACTTTAGACTACGGTCGGTACATCAGTTGTACCTTGATCGCGCTAAGAAAGAATTTAGACTACGGCCAGTACAGCAGTTGTACCTTGAAAGTTATAAGATTCGTGCCTAGAAAGACTTTAGACTACGGTTGGTACATCAGTTGTAACTTGATCGCGCCAAGAAAGAATTTAGACTACGGCCAGTACAGCAGTTGTACCTTGAAAGTTATAAGATTCGTGCCTAGAAAGACTTTAGACTACGGTTGGTACATCAGTTGTAACTTGATCGCGCCAAGAAAAACTTTAGACTACGGTTGGTACAGCAGTTGTACATTGAAATTGATAAGAATAGCGCCAGTTATATCTATACACGTAGTCAAAAGATTAAGTGCTTCAATTACAACACGAAATGAATTAATTTCACCCTCTTGATTATTTGAATACAAGTTTCCATAGGCATAACATCCATTCATACCATGCTATTTGTAGACGACAAGGTATAATCTCTTGTCCACTTTACCTTGAATTGATTTCCATTACTTTCTTCAGGCCACTAACATTTGTAGTTCGGACTCTAGTAGCCAGTCTATTGACGGTTCCTAGTGCCAGGTGAGACAACGGGTCGCTCATTAAACTAAAAGTGCGTATCCCCAGCATTTTATAGAGGCCGCGGTAGTCCGATTGGTAGACAAGCGGATTACAGTCGGAAGGTTGCGAGTTTGAAAGAAGATCCGACCAAAGATCATCGCGTACGTGGGGGCTGGTGCTTGTTAAATATGGCATGGCCTCAAATGTCCTGACGTTTGAGTGATAAGAACATTTTTAGAGTGGGGTGCCAACTCAGGTGTCAATCTCTTCATTTGACCGTGGTTCAAAATTATGAGGTGCTCCTCATGAATCTTTCCGTTTGGGATTGATACTGGGCCGTCGCCAATAGCCCGTTGTGTTTCTTCAGTGTGACATTGATTCAATTACCTACCTGTTATAAACACACAACTGAAAGTAAAAGTATCTAGTGCAGATTAATTTTGTCGAATTGAAGCAGTGACCTGAGAGGATAGTTCGCGCGAATGTTAACTTAGCATTATAGTAATTGTTTTATGTCATTTTATCTTTATGCAGGTAAAATGAGATTTTGCAGACATAAATTACCTACCCAATGTAGCTATTTGAGGTAGAGCTTGTCGTAAGAAATGACTGAATATAGCTGCATTATTTTGTGATACAGAAACTGCGTTATAGATCTTTATCTTTAAACTACCTGTCTCTTTTTAAGGTAGGTATTTAATTTTTACGTATTACTGGAACAACACAATTGAGTATTTTCGACGATCCGGGATGAACCCCCGAAGAGATAAATCCGATGACAATACCACGTAGCTTTGATCCATGGTCAGATGACGAGGTCACACCTGAGCTGGCACCCCACTCTCCAAATTTCCACACCGTGCCAACGTGAGGACATTTGAGGCCACGATATATTTAATGTGCACCAGCCCCTTTTGTACACGACACTTTGACTGAATCCGAACTCGCAACCCTCCGGTTGCTAGTCTGTTACTCTTCCAACCGAGCTACCGAGGCCTTATCTTGATAAGGATAATATTAAGTACGATATTCAATATTTAACTTTCATCAATGCAAGTTTTCTTTTCCTTCATGCACCTATGCAACTTTATTATAAGTACATTGAAGAGTTTTATAAATTTATAATCGGTAGGAAACAGATTGGTGCACATTTAGGAGCTGACATTTCCCGTCTTCCTCTATAGCCCTCGAATATCTGTACCATGACTCCGTGCTCTGATTTATTCAAAACCCGTGTTTATCCTCCGTAAGCCTTCTCTAGCGATCCACCAGACTTCTTGAGAAATCTTACCCTAACATCGACTTGTTTTACAAATGGATTCATACCCCAGTCCACTAAGCCGCTATACGTAATACGATCAGGAACAGATTAACCCTTTAGCGCCTTGCTAACCTAAAACTTGCTGCCTCTATTCCCAAGACGATCCCATGATGTGTTCCTCTGCTAAATCTTATTGATGGCTCCCGGTGACTACTCGGTGTTAACTCGGCCAGCTAGCAAGTATGCCAATGCGGCACCTCGTATCTTCGCAAATTTCTTAAAGTTAAGTACGGTAAAATGGCGAGGCTCTAAATCTAATTTTCATGTGTCCTGTTATGTATATTGCGACATTGAGAGAGAGAAAAAGAAACTTATATGTAGTATACAATCGAAGTTTATGCATATAATGCCTCACCAAATAACATTTCATACACATTTATCTGTGTATGGCATCTAGAAACAAAGTAGACCATTCAATATCAATCAGGACGGTGCTACATTGTTAACAAAAGCTCTCTATTTTATTGGGTTCTTTGAGATCATAAAATATTACAGCCAATTGAGTCATAGATATAGAATTCTTAAATCTCGGAGCCAATTAAATCATAGAAATGGAATTTTCAAATTTAACATATCGTCACTCAAAGTGCAGAAGGTCGTAGGTCAAAAATTCCATTTTTTCATTTATTATTGCAATGTGAGACATTTTGTGATTTCCACCTGATAGCAAAATCTCTTATGTCATTAGCTGATCATTAAACTAAGAACAATATCCAAAATATAAAATTATAGATTCAAATCTTAAGGGGAAAAAATTAGTTTTTTTGCACTCCTGAAAATTGCAGCTTTTATACATACGACTTTTTGCACTTTGAGTGATGATATATTTCTCGGAAGTATGGATGTTTTTAAGTCGATAATCGATCTAGTGGTCAGAGTGCTGGCTTGTGGATCAGAAATTTCCTGATTCAAATTCGGGGATAAGGCATGGATGTTTGTCCATCGTGAATAAATGTGTGGTCTCTATAAACGGGTAGTGTCAAGAGTGCTTGTCAAGAATGTGAGGCGTGATTCCCCCCCCCCATAGGACAACTATGTAACATGAAATAGCCCCCCCCCTCAAAAAAAAATTAGTTCTTATTGAGCCGTCACGATTAATTGACCGGCCATTAGGTTGTTTGGGTTGAGTTTAATGGCTCAAGATCAGAAAATAAACAAGTAGCGCCAAACACAAGATAAAATTTGGCCCAGTAAAATTTATAATGCTCTTATCAATAAAGAGTATATTTTAAAAAATGCAGGTAAATTACACTAATGTTTACATCAGAAAATAACATTAAATAGCATTAATAACACAAATAAACAAGGAAAATGTCCGATTATCGTCGTTATCAACATGAAAATATTAAATGATAGTTAAAAAAGTTTAAGGTCGATAAAAAAGACGCTAAGACATAGAAAATGTACTGAAGACGAGGTGACACAAATCATTATTAACCCCTTGGGTACAGATTTATTTGAAAAAGTAGTTCGTATTATCGTTTGACATTAGTTACTGTTATAGTTTCGTACTATCGTCAGTACACTAATTACCGTTACATTTTCATATTATCGTTTGCACACTAGTTACTGTTATATTTTCGTATAATTTCGTGTGATAAGAATGGCAACAGTATGAGAGAGATCGCACAGCTTCTGATCTCCGCGTTCATTCCAAAAAAGAATGATAATGAAATATGCAGCCGTGTAAATATTTCTATGCATGTAGTACTGCATTAAATAATGTTTCTATGCATTAAATAAGCGTATTTTTGTAGAGAACGCGATTGAGTAATTTGATTCAAGGAGAGTCTGGTAACACCTATCACTCTTGCCATGAACAAGAATGTACATATTTAATTTTGTCCTAGTTTGAATGACGAATAAACTCGTCATCCTTAACTTAGGCAAAACAAGTGCATGACGAGTCTCAGTCGTCAAATGTACCCAAAGGTTTAAAAAAGGTTTTCACAAAATGTTTATGATTTGAGAACGTCAAGCATACTTTCATGCGGAATTTTTAACGGATAGAAAAATTGATTAAATAAACATATTTTTTCTAGTATTATGTCCTAGTAGGGACTTAAGCCCCCATAACTCCCTTCGCAGTTCCGCCCCTGAAACTGTTTCAATTCATTTTTAGTAGTTTTTCAGAACGACAACTAAATACATCTTTGCATTTCCACAGTTTCATCGTGCGTAATAAAAGCAACAAAACCGAATGCTTTCTATCAGTTGAAAATCCAGTTAAATACCAGGGTCAACTTTTACCCTCAAAAAACAATATTTGAATGTTTCTTTTTTTCCCCCCTCTTTAACCTTGCTTCAATCCTGGAAAACCTGCCAATGCCGGCTCCGGTTGGAGTTCATGCACGACACCATCCATAATCGCTATCGACGGCTCAATTGTCGACAGACGATAAATGGCACGCTCTCCAACAGAACGATGCGGGAAGGGGTGCGGGGTGGGGGGTGCAAGGGAGGTCGCACGCCCTATCACCCTACGCGTTTCAAGTGCCCCAACGGACCATCCAGGGTTCTGGTTTTTCAAAAGCGAAAGTAAACCTCTTGGGGATTTCTGAGTACTTTGTCCAACGCAGAATCTTGCTGGTAGCAGTATGTGAATTCCGAAGTGGAATTTTTCCCATGATCTCCTGTTTAAAGTGGGAGGAGGAATATAGTGTTGGGCATTGAACACACATGGGTGATCCTTAATCCCATTTTCCCAGGATTTTTGGTGATGGTGTAGGGAAGGCGTATTTTTTTCGGAGTACACACTTATCATTTTGAAAATTTGTATTTATTTTTGGTTGTTGTAGGGTGAAGGCAACAACTGTTCATTTGGTGATATGAGTAGACTGGGAAATGGGGTTGATGTGTGGATTTGAGAAAGAAGAATTTTCGGATTCAACAGAAGAACGCAAATTGTTCGTATTTTCTTTCCCCTAACTGTAGCCTACTTGGCAGTAGATAAATGCTTTGTTCCGAAAGCTGATTGGGGTGGGGAGAAAGGTAGCCCAGCTGGCAGAGCAACGAAAAAGCAATCGGAAAGTTGCGAGTTCGAAACTTGGTCCAGCCAAAGTCCGTCGTGTACGCAGGGTTGGTTCACGTTAAATCTGTCGTGGCCTCAAATCTCCTCACGTTGGCGTGGAGTCTGGAGAATAGGCTGCCAACTCAGGTGTTCTCGTCATCTGACGCTGGTTCTAAATTACGAGGGGTTGTGCTTGGAAGTTTCCCTTCGGGATTGATCCCGGTCTGTTGTCAATAGCCACAGTGCGTGTAGGTGTTGCCACAGTGCGTGGTAGGTTGATATTTTCATTAACGTCATACTAGAGCATCACACCGGGCTATTGATGACGGAAAGAACCGAGGATAACACCACGTAATTTTGAACTACGGTCAGATGACGAGATAACATTTGAGCTGGCACCCCACTCTCCAAACTTCCACACTACGCCAACGTGAGGACATTTGAGGCTCCGGCAGAATTACTGTGCTTCAGCCCTCTTTGTACACGATGGTCTTTGGTTGGATTCAAACTCGCAATTGTCCGGTTGCTAATCCGTTACTCTTCCAACTGCGGCCCGCGGTGTTAAGTAAGTACTACCTACCGAAAGTTGGTTAAGCTGCGGTAGCCCGGTTGGAAAATTGCGCATTAGTAACCGAAGTGTTGGGAGTTCGAAACTCGGTCCAACCAAAGACCGTTGTGAACACGGAGGCTGGTACACGTTAAATCTGATTTGACGTCAAATGCTTCGTTGACGTGGTGTGAAAGTTTGGAGAATGGTTTGTTTCTCTCCAGTGAAACGTTAGTTTAACTTCTTCCGCACTCCGAAATCTTTCTACCATTGCTTAAAAATAGGTACAGCTACAGTCTACGTTTATAGCTGTGGCAACGGCCTTGGCGATTGTTTTGGCGCACTTCTAGTAGAGAGTTACGGTAGGTTAAGGCAATCCATCTGGATTTATGGCTATTGTGGTTTTCATGGCAACCTCGACAAACTGAAACTTTAAATTTTCATTTTGATTTTTCTAGAATGTTCTTTCAGAATTCGTTAAAGTCGTTTGATTTCATTGGTTCGTTAGAAATTTTTTCTTTGATCCCATTTGTTAGTTTAATTTTAAAATATCCTTTGATTGCATTGGTCCTTTAAAATTTTTTTTCTTTGAATTCATTGGTTCATTTAAGGGTTTTCCCCAGTTGTGGAATTTTATTATGATTTTTTTTTCACAGTAGGCCGACATGCATTTAGCTCGCCATAAAGTAATCTCATATGTTCACAAAATTTATCCCTGACTAGCCACTGCATGGCCAGCTCGACGTTGCCCGTGACAGTTCTTTTTGTGGGGTCAGGTGTGACCACTGCTCGCTAAGCCCTGCAAACCAAATGGGAATTCGTAGCCCATTGGATAACAGCCACAATCAACGACGTGATGGCCTTGTCATTGTCAAATGCGGCCAAATTCGAATTACGAAGAGATCCAATCGTCGCCGTGATGCCGAACAACCGGTATAGTGGTTAAGGTGTTAGCCTCTAAATCGGAAGGTTCCTGGTTCGAATCCGGGTTCGGGTATGGATGTTTGTAAGCGTATGGTGTAGAGGCGGCTGGTGCACCTTAAATCTGTCGTGGCCGAAAGTCCAAACGTTGGGTTGGTGTGGAAGTTTGGAGAGTGGATTGCCAGCTCAGGTGTTGCTTCGTCATCTGACCGTGGTTCAAAATTACGAGGTGTTTTCCTCGGATCTTTCCCTTAAGAGATTGATCCCGGACCATCGTCAATAGCTCGTTGTGTTGCTCCAGTACAACGTTAACTAATAATTACCATTTACCACGGTAGAATTATTTAACCATAGAGGGTGAAAAGATGATCGTTGAATTTTTTCAATATTATGCTGCTTTCAAGTAGACAGTTTGTTTTCATACATGGTTGAGTATAGATATGTTTGAGAAAACGCTTTGAAGAACCCTTGTGAGATAAGACAATTTGATTCAAGTTAATCGTATTTATTTTTTAAATTTTCTTTGCCTCTCGTACTCTGTAATCCCAAATCTTTTGAAGAATCACACTGTCTAAATAATTTAACCATAATTATGTTTCAGTCCCCCGAAAAACAATACTAAACTAAAGCGACACATCTGAACAATTTCATTGTTCTTTGCATCATTCAACTGCTTTTTGAACGCTTTAATTATTTACTTTTTAAGTCAAACCGACTCCTAAGAAGATTCTTGGTTTGTTCTGTTCAATTCTCCATATATGGTATGATCATGTTCTAGGTAAATATGTTTCATAGACCTGAAGCCCATTTCCAACTGACAGTGTTACAAGACGAATTGCCACTAAGAAAACCGAAAGCCCTAATCTGAGCAGATAACCTTCAATCGACGTCTGGTAGTTACATATATTTTGTTCATCTCTAACTCTTACCTTAATTAAGTCACCGTTCCGACATTCCTCATCTATGAGTATGAAAAATACAACGAGCTTTAAAGATTAAGGGGAACAAATATCTTCAAATACAAGAACCACATAAAAATGAATATGCACTTATGGAAGTGGAAGGTTTTGGTATCGGGTTATACACGTATCGAACATACAGATTCGTATGAATGAAAGGAAGCTGAATTCCCCCTCCCCATGATGTACTTCCCGTGTGTTGATAACCCTTTCCCACTGGAACTGCTCTGTCCACTGCGAGTGGAATGATACTCTCGCCAAAGGCTATTTCACATGGAACCGATCGCTGGCCAGAGCGATCTTCACGATATTTAGTGAAGCGGCTCTTTTAACGGTTTCCTGGGGAGTGTGTGATGAAGAGTTCCTCCTTTCCTCTCTGAAGAAGCGAATCAACCTTCCCACGATACTATATTAGATGCTCTCTTACGCGCGCTTTTTCTCCAAGGACATCATCCGAAGCGTGAGACAACCAAGATCTCGGGTTTCTTCTCGAATCGCTTCGAACGAATGCGGGGCCTTCTCAGATTGCGATTTTCAATGTTTGAGTGACTTTCACCCCATTCAGCATTCGTTTGATAAAACAAAGCATCTCGTCCCATCTCCAGTGAAGCTCGCTTCCGAAGGTGTTTGGGAGAAATGTCGACCTGATCTGCATTCGACTGATGCTCGTAGGACAAGTTGGCTGGAATTGTTTTTGTTTACCAAAACTGTTATTTTCCAGCGGCGTAACTGAGAGAGGGCGACAGGGGTATCGGGTTCATGTGACAACGTCCAGAGAGATGTCATTTCAAAATATTTATTTAAACATTTTGTAGTTTTTCTGGATGGTAGGTATGTGGATTAATGTCGTACTGAAGCGACACAACGGGCTGTTGACGACGGTCCGGGATCAATCAAGTGTCTGAAGATAACACCACGTAATTTTGAACCACGGTCAGATAACGGGGCAACACCTGAGCTGGCATCCCAGTTTTCAAACTTCCACACCATGCTAACGTGAGGACATTTGAGGTCACGACAGATTTAACGTGAACCATCCCCCTTTCTACACGACGGTGTACCGCGGTAATAGTTTTTCTGGACGACAAAGGAGAGAAGAGGACAACAAAAGAGAGAAGAGGGAAATCACTAAAATTCTCTTCTCACAAATGTCTGGAGAACATGAAACAAAGAAAATATACATTTTCTCTTTAACAGGAGCCATTACCAAAGTTCAGAATTTTTCCAATTTTTATGGATATTAAATGAAAATGGCAACCAACAAATTAATATTGCGAACGGTAATTTGATAAAAAAAATTATAATTAGAATATTTTACATACAAATTATTTGATAATATTCCTTTTAATTTAATTGGAAATTTTGTCTTGCAAAATTCGGCATCAGTCTCGTTTTCTTCAGGTCTTCAAAAGTCAAGCTTTGTCTCTGTATTACAAAGATGACGGTTATAGATAATTCGCGAGGAAAATTAATGTGCTGAGATGCACATTAATGTGATGAATTACGTGGCCTACTGGTATAGTGGTCAAAGTGTTTGTTCAGCAGGTTCGAATCACGGTTCTTAAACGCATGGATGTTGATGATTGTCCCTTTTAGGAGCAACAGAGGCTACTTACCCAGTGGATCAGCCTCAGAAATAGTCACCAGTTCGCTCTTGCAGTGCGGAAAACTCAAGAGGTCAGTGGTCGACATTAAATAAATATTAATACATAGATACCAGTCATTATTAAGTACGAATTTTAAGTTTCGTTGGCAGTTATAATGCAGTTAACAATTACTAATAACTGTTAGAAATAGACTTTAATTTTAACATTTTAAATTAATCGTTAAGTGAGTTTAATATAATTTATATCTTTATTTCCAAATAGTTCATACATTTTTATTTGTTTATTAATTTTTGCCTGAATTTAAGTCTGATTATTTTAAGTTATTTTTTAATATTCGGGGATACTTCGAGTTAAGTTTTAAGCTCCAATAATTCTATTACTTTAAATTCTATTTGATTTATTCTATTAACTCTATATTATGTTTTATACTAAGTTACTAAAGAGGATTTTTTCAACAAATGACCGTATTAACAAGAAAAAGGTACAAATGTATCATAACACAGTGGGAATAAAAAGTAATTCCACATAAACACGCTCTATTCCTGTAAATACTAAATCAATCGCATTTTGAAGATCTCGTTTGCAAAATACGTCCAATTTCCCAACTTTTCCAAAAATCGCGAATTTAAATGCATGTGAAAGAATATGGGAATTACTTGTCGACGTTCCGTCTTCGAATGAACTTAATTCGGTTTAGAACTTTTACTACTTTAAATATATTATTGTACATAGGTTCTATCATTCCCATGGAAAAATCATTTTTTTGAAATTTTGCTTTTTAGAAACATGCTCTTCATTCTATAAAGCGTTGCATTAACTGAATTGAGTTGTTGACGTTATTAATCCCCTTGGTGAAACCTAGAGCAAGTCCAAAATAAAGTCACACTACGGACCAGGAGCTGTACCACAAAGACCGACAGAATTCAAACTATGCGAAGGAGTTACTGAGGTTGCAAAGCATGGACGAATTAGAAGTGTCATAATCTTTTAAAATAAAGTTACATTTTTACTCTCTCTCTCTTCTAAGCTTCAGACCATCTTACACAATCAAGAATAACTTCTTTGATGCGGAATTAAACTAGTTATCACCGTCCCAGCCTAAGCCATTCGGTGTATCGCCACGTAAATTTGAACCACTGTCAGATGACGAGTTAACATCTAGGCTGGCATCACTCTCCAAACTTCCACAACAACGCAACGTGATTACTTTCGGCCACGACAGATTTAAGGTGCACCAGCCGCATCTACACCATACGCTTACAAACATCCATGCCCTGATCCGGATTCCAACTAGGAACCTTCCGATCTAGAGGCTAACGTCTTAACCACTATACCGGTTGGTCGACTTCTTCGATACGGAATTAAAATTTTTTTCACCTCCAAAAGATGAATGGTTACATTTTAACTATACTAATATGGTTTGCAAAAGTCTCTGGCTATAGGTCCTCATTATGCTAATTATTTATGCAATGTTCTTTCAAACAGATTAATATTTTTGGAAGAGATTTTTTACTGTCTATGGAAGGGTCCAACTACTCCATAATCTTTTTCTCCACTTCCTCTTTATTATTATTTATTATTCCTCTTCATTACCTTGATGAACGAGATACCTCGTCAGTAGAAAAAAAAATTTAACAATCGTCAAAAATTGGGCAATATCTTGTTGTCGAGATTTCTCGTCATTAGCAACATTGTTTAGAACTTGATGAACGAGATATCTCGCCAAAACTACTTGGAGGTTAAATCTATTTGAAATGAATCTAAGCATTGATATGTACATTTCATACGTCAAACGAAATCCAACTGATCAATTAAAAAAAGCAGCATTTCATGTATTTCATTTGTTGTTCATTTTTATTTCTAATAAAGTACGAATACTTCTGTCTAATTCCCACAATTAGCATCTCAACGTCCACTTCCAAATGCATCCCATACACAATTTTAATTTCTATCTCCAAGATTTGTCATTGCCTTCTGTAATCAGTCCGCTGAAGAATTCCTGTAGTTGAATCAGACAGCAAAAGAATGTCGAGCTCTTCCGTGTTGCTTTAGCTAAATTATACAGCTCCATTGCACATTTAAATTAAAATTGACATAGGAATCCCGTAGCAGTTTTTTTTGTATTGTTTATATCCGTTTTTGTAGCCATTCGCCAATATATAAATGATGTCAATTTCTAGGCCATATATGGCAGTTAAAAATTTATATTTATCCCGATATTTTTTGCATACAGTTACTGTGCTTCTATTCTTGTCTATTATCTTTATCACTTCATGTAGTTTGTGGATATTGATATTCTGAAGACACTAAATATCTCGCTTCCTTCAATTCTTGCAATTTGCTACAATGATGCATTCTCTGATGTTGGACCAATGTCTATGGCATGTCTTAGAACTTGTACAAAATCAGTCCTGTGACACTAAATTGTCTGAAATATGCATGTGTACCGACATTGATTGTGTACAGAAAACGAGTACCCATGCGAATGAATTGTCACATTCTGTCTTGTGTAAGGGCTATGCACATCCAAAGATATAATCGCTTGCTTCCCTTCGTAATCCACGTTTTCAGTAGAAAAGAAGGCTTCAAGATTATTTTAAACATCTGAGAGGATTAGAGATATACAAGCAACGAAAGCGTCGCTCTATTGATGCTACTAACACTGATTGATAAGCACTATTGGATTTTTATTTAAAGGGTGGCATAATGAAGACTCGCAGAAGGCTATAATCTGCTTCGTTATCCTTAATTCCATTCATGACGGATTATCATCGAACGTAAATCCTATTAACTGATTTAAATCCTATTTCGTTTGCTGTTTTGAAACATTTTAAACTATACTGCGAAAGTTTGCGTAAGAACAATCAGCAGTTGAATGTATACCCGCACCCGTATTTGAAAGATATAAAAAAAAAAAAAAACTTCTATTTTTAATTCATTTATTTCCCAAAATGGCTTTCAGATCAGACAGTTTAAAATTTATAAATATATATACCATCGAGCCCACTTATTGCGAGCTCGGATACAGCGGAATATCGGTTATTACGATTTTTTTCTGTCCCTTTGGAACTACAATATTAAATAATGTTAAAAAGATCGCATATAGCGAAGTATTGGAGCGTGAATATCGGATACTGCGAAGTTTTGAGTTCTGGCAAGGTACCAAACTTCCTTTTTTTTAGAAACTGATCTGCATTTTGTTGCGGACGTTAAAATTGCTTGCCAATTTTTAGATGATGCCTGGCGTTTGTTTCAATCGAAAATCATCCAAAACTGCTGGAAACATGCAGGACTTTAGGGGGACTTGGGGACTCGGGTTTCATTTCTGAGCCTGATCCTGAAGAAAGTTCCCTGTAAAAAAATTTACAGGAGAAAAGAATTTGGGATGATATGATGTTACACTTTTATTGATTTTGTTGCTAGCTATTGCAACGTAGAAATCGAAGCACAACAAACAGACGATGACATCATTGCAACACTGTTACAAAATACTTCTGATGATTCCAAAGAGGAAGACATTGAAATTGAAGTAAATGGACAATTAAAGACATCAAAATCTGTCGTGGACAATCTTCAAAATTTGCGTGCGTTCTTAGAATCGCGTAACATTTTCCGCCGTGATACTTTTAGTGCACTGGAAAATAAATTATGCAACTGCATTGTAAATTTAACTGTTCAAAAGAAAGTTACAGACTTTTTTCCACCCATGAAACAAAGTTTTAGTAAATCCATTTTTTATTACATGTGATGTAACGAATATCGGATATAACGAATACTTTTCAGTGTTTCGTGCGACTTCGCTATATGCGGGCTCGACTGTATATTATTCCACACTTATATTTTTATTATGAGCCCTTTAAGAGATTCACGTATATATCCATTCTGTAACCTACAGTCTTCCCTGCATGATTTCTGGAGGTTCATTGGGTATATTCGTCTCTTCCGTGTTAGAAAACTTTTTCTTGTGTGTGTTTATGTCCATTACTTGATATTGTCTGTCTTGTGTCTGGCGTAGGATGGCTAAATACGATCCTTGTGCCATAAAACTAAACCAACCAACCAAACCGCGTGACTTCTAATCCGTTTTGACTTTCATTAGCATGTCCTGCGATTTTTTCAACTATTCCTTGGGTTATTTAATCATTATGTGTGTTGTAGGGTGAGAAGTAATACTAAATTTATCAGAAAACTCGTGACGCTATGAGAATTCAAATGAAACTATTCGGAATAGTTCTTCAACTAGATTGGATTTCACGGATACATTTTTCGGTAATTTGTTTACATTGACTACAAAAACCATTAGCTCTATTTTTGTTACAATAATCAGTTTGACAGGATTTACGTTAAGTGGAAGTTTGATTTGAAGCATTCGGAGTGCTTCTCTTATCTAATCTTTTGTCGATAGTCTACTTTCTGTGACTCGGTGAGGAACCCGTTTCTTAACTCTTCTTAAATTCCGTCTCCATTCTTTGACTCATAACAAATGCTTATCACATGAGCGGGACACGCAACGAAAAGTTTAGGTAGAGCTTTCTGACCTGTTATTGAAATATCGTACCACTTTGCAACAAACCATGAAATAATCAAGCTTACCTTACTAACAAAGTTTGGCGTATTTAGGCATCCTATATCATATCTTTTAAAATAAAGTGGTTGATGGAATACAATTTGACATATTTCAAACATTCTGCTATCTCAACGAAATTCAAAATAAATTCCAACAAAAGCACTTTAATATTTCTGTAATTTAAAACAGATATCCATCATTTTGACGGGTTTGGTAGTTCAGTTGTTAAATATAGTTTTCCCGATATCTTGAAAGAATACCTTTAAACTTTTCAAAGGTTGTCTTTAAATGACGATTTTATCTCTCTTGATCCTGTCGAATTTATATAAGTTATGATTTGAAAGCCTTGATGTGTATTCATAAATCGAAACGAAATCATAATTTTCCGAGAGCGCTAAACACAACATAAAAACCAATATGTGGATCTTAAAAGAAAGAAAGCTACACTTATATTTCTTCAATCTAAAACACATGCACTTTTTACAAACATACAATTATACCCTTTAAAAATAATGAATTCTTATTTGTTTTCCTCAAATTAACCCGTAATGAATTATTCATTAAGGAAATGATTTTCATATTTTACTGCCTATTTCAAAGGTTCCAAAAGGTACGTGGCCGCCAGAGATCCACGACAAGGTTTCAGGGCCTTAGCCGAAATAGAGAACTTCAAAGAACAAATAAAATATTCAATTATTTTGCCGATTCTTTTATGTTCTAATTCGTTAAAAAAGGAAAGCTCGTTAACAGGAAATTTAAATTTGGGGGATATTTGGAAGAATGTAACGAATGTTCATAAAATCGTGTCCGTGGAATCGTCGTTAAAACGAGCGTAGACTGTAATTGAGATTTAAATTGTATTAAGTTTTTATTTTCAAATTATCGGATTTTTGTTTTCCAAAATAACTTATCGTAAGAAATTATAGATCTTGTTTTGGCAGCCTTTAAGTATAGATGCCTGTTCGGCACCAAAATATAGCAACCCGCGTGTATTTTTCCACAGTTCATCCCTGCTCGCCATATCTAGGCATGATTCAGATGTATACAGACTATTAATAGACAACATGTTTGGAAGTCAATCAAATTCATCTACAGGTGCTTGATGAACCTACTAATAGATTGACGCTAGTAGTTTACTACCAGACTTCGAGAAATTTTTGCTCTTCGGACAAACCAAATTGCATCTATGTGTCTTCAATAGTTTCGCCACGTCGTCGAAAAGCTTTTGTGCATTTTCGTCCGCTTACTCAGCTTGTGACAGCTTCTGACTTTTTATATTGATTCGAGTGGTTTTGTCTTCCATAATGTTATAAATGAAATTTTACTTCTTTGGCTTTTTAAGGGAACGACGTAGCGAGCTGTAAATAGTTACGTTGTCCAAGAAAATCCCAACAAAATAAGTTGTGCAAATTTCATGACACTCGAACTCAGCGTTTGAGAGTTTTTGCTGCTTCTCAGACAAATAGATTTTTGCTTCATATGTAAGATATGTGACGGAACAATTTATATCATATATCAATCAATTAGTTTATGTTTTTAGGGTTTATGAAACACAAAACGTATTTACTGTTTCGATGTCGTTGGTGAAAGACACCTTGATGTGGCTCGGAGTCAAAACCTGAACAACACAATTGCAGATTAAGATCCGCATTCCAACGCATCGTTTTATTGTGACAAATGCAAAATCTTCGGAAGCTGTAAACAGATTACTTATAGGATGTTGTAAGATTTTATAAGTTAATTAGATTAATCAATAGGTGTACCAGATGAACCGACCTATAATTTACATCGAATAATTTATTTGACAGAAAAATCCATCTCCTGATACAACTGGCCGCATTAAAAAATATTTACACAATCACCTAGTTTGCCTAAGTGCATGATCCTTGCAAGTGGTGAAGTTTTAAGATTTTCTAAAGCAATAGATTCATTAATTTGGATGCCAGAGGAACCGACCAATAGTTTATGTCTAATTATCTATTTGATGGAACCATCTATCTCCATCCAACTGACCGCCATTATAAACTCTCTACCAATCACCTAGTTTGCCTAAATGCACGATCTTAGAAAAAGGTTTACAGATTATTGATGGGCTCTAAAATTTTATGCTAATCAACTTTATCAATAGGAGTGCCAGGTGAACCGACCAATAGTTTATGTCTAGTTATTTATTTGAAGGAATAATCTATCTCCATCCACATTTTCTACATTAAACTCTCTACACTGTCGTCTAGTTTGCCTAAACGCACGATCGTAGAAAGATGTCTACGATATTTGATGGGTTCTAAAATTTTATGTTAATTAGCTTTATCAATAGAAGTGCCAGGTGAACCGACCAATAGTTTATGTCGAATTATTTATTTGAAGGAACAATCTATCTCCATCCAACTGACCACATTAAAAACTCTACACAATCACCTAGTTTATATTTAGGTTCTAAAAAAAAAACACAAAACTTATTGACTGTGTGTTCCGATGTCGTTGGTGAAAGACAACTTGATGTTGCTCGAGGGCAAAACCTGAACAACACATTTGCAGATGGAGATCTGCACCCCGATACATCGTCTTATTGCAACAAACGCACGATCTTCGGGGCGACAGCCCTATTACTCTGTTCTGCAGGCCGTGACAATTGTCTTCGTCTGTGGTGTCCGCGATCGTGACCAGAATGGCTATTTTCACGATCAGCCACCGAGACCCGTAGCTGGAGTCGGACGCTGTCTGTGAGAACCCAGCTCGGGACTCAACGGGTAAGCGATGTTGGGGAGTTGCTGGCAGGCGATCGAAACCAACCGCCGAAGAATGGAATCGAAGGATTAGGAACGTTAATCGCGGTTGTTCTGTTGTAGCCCTCAAGCTTATCCCGTCAAGGAATATGCGATAGGATAAGCTTGAGAGATTATGCGATCATATATCCCATGTTTGTCATTTAATCTTCACTTAAAAGGCCTGATCACATGCAGCAAAAACCTTAGTACATGATGGCACATTGCAAGTTTCAGAGATTAACATTGAAAATTAGATAACAGTGCTTGAACATGATTGAAAATTCTATAGCCATCTATCCTGTAGCAAGGATGTAAAAACAATAGACTACTTAAGGCTATACTGTTAGGCAAACGGAGCAATTGCCAGGTTTGCTTTAACTCTTTGGACTGGACTGGAATATCACTTTCCGAGCACACGCTAAAACGCAGCTCATCTCCACATCACAAAAATAAATAAAATTAAAGGGGGGGGGGTTATCTCAAATAAATAATGTCCCATCTAGGGTGCAGAAAGAAAAACTTAATAGCTAAGTACTGAGTTAACCGTAAGCACTCAGGCCACAAAACAAGAATCTACTGACGTCGACCATGGGTGCTTAGATTTTAGTAAAGATGGTAATTTTCTTCTTTGTATTGTTATGACAACTACATAGTAAGACTTCTACGAGTTCGCAGTCGAGTTTACGTGGTTTTGGAGGAGTCTATTCTTTGAATAAGGGGACTAGTGTTAGCGTAAACAAAATGCTTCACTACAGTGATCTTTATCTTGAATTCTGGTTCTACGTTTATCGCTGGCGACGAAAGCAATAGCAATGATAACGAGTTGGATGGTGAAAAACCACCCACGGCGATTCTTATTCAAGCTTTTGTGTCTGTCAGACCGTATTCTAAAGACCTTTCACACACCTGTTCAAAAATCAGCTAATCCAAGGTGGATTGCATTCTTATCGGAGTCGTAATATACTAGTCAGGAGGCACAATCAATCAGAGGTTATGAAAAATAAAAACTGGAATTTTAATTTATTTTCTAAATAAGTACAAGCAACTGTGATTTATCTTAAAAAAAATGCTTACTAACAGCTGCTGTTACAGAAAGCTAAATGTATTAGGAAATTAAGGACAGTGTTTGCCGCAAGCTTTATTCACACATAAAGATCTTACATTCAAACAAGATTGAGAAAATTTCAAGGCTTTTTAGCAAAAAACATGGCTATATATTTTATAAATCATCTAATTTTTTCATCAAATTTCATAATAGACATTCTTGAAAAAGACGCGCCTGACTAGTCTTCTGCTCTTTTCCTCTTTTTGGCAATGAATGTCCTCTTTCAGATTATGAATATGAAAAAAATCGTTAAACGTTTCTTAAAGATCTTAGCCCAACTTGCAATCTTGTTAAAGATCAGAAATTCGATTTAATAGTTCTATTCATACACTTAGAATTTTTCTATGCCGATGATTTATAGGTCGTTTCTTTCTTCATAATTAAAGTTGTCGCATTTCAGGTTTGAGCGAGAGCTAACAACACAATGAAACAAGACGCGTTGTCTGTTTCTGGAAGACGACTGTAGCTGCCTTTTTCTAAAAGTAAAATGGTAGAAACATTCGTTCATGTTTTTTCTTCAAAACTTTTTATTCAAACTACGATTCCCTGGAGCATTTCGATGTCGTACACTCAACCGCAACGATAAGACATCAGAATTCTTTCAGCGATCTGCTTTAGAACAAAATTACTCGGTTGTTTTCAAAACTCGAATTTGTTTTGGAAAGTACAAGAACACGGACGAGAATAAAAGTAATACATTTCGGAAATTGTTGTGAACATTGCAAAACAATCCCGATGAGCTGATAAGTAAGAACATTCCTTTAGAATTAGTGAGAGAAATCCGTACACGCTATTCGCCATTTCTACTATAACGACGAAAACGCCCAACAGAAGCTAAAAATAGACTAGTCTGAAACATGAGGTAGATAGTTACTGTTCTTAAAATTATAACATGTATGGGCTATAGACCTGTGCTAGTTCTTTATTTTAATTTACATCGAGAAGGCTCATATATTAGTTAGTTTAAAATGCGTCACGAACTTTCAAATTTTTATCAGTTGCAAGAAATTTATTGCTAATCAGGGCCAATAGAGCCGGTATCAAAAATTTTCTACATTTAATATAAATTTCTGCATTTGATTCAATTCTTGATTTTTTTAAATTTTAGTATTTAGCTTAACGCTGCTTTCATAACATAACTACGTTTGGCTTGTGAAGGCCACGATAACCTAGTTGGAATAGTAGCGGATTTGAAACCGGAATGTTGCGGATTCGAAATTTCATTCAACCAAAGACCGTGGGTGTTTTTCCACGTTACATCTGTGGTAGACTCAAATATACTCGCGTTGGCGTGGTGTGGAAGTTTAGAGAGTGGCGTGCCAGCTCAGGTGTTGACCTGGTCATTTGATCATGTTTCAATATTCAGAGGCGTTGTCCTCGTATATTTTCTTTGGGATTGGTCACGGATTATCGTCATCACCCCCTGTGTTGCTCCAGTTTGAATCCAATTCAAATACGCGCATCTTACCTGTTCCTGGACATGGCACCATAAAATCTCAAATCTAATCCAATTCTTTGGGGAAAGATGGCAATCTGAAAAGTTTTCAGTACAATGCTGTGCACAGTCTGTTTTGCAAATTTGAAAGGTGGAATCATTTCATTGCGTTCATAAAAAATCATTTATTCAAACGAAATGGAGGAGATTTAGATATTCATACAAGCTAAACATTGAGTTATTAGATTACATATTTGTATTTCATAGGAATATGCGTGTGTGTGTTTGTGTGTGGGGGGGTGTCCTTGTTATTAGCCGTACATGTCATTGTAAAAATAAATCAAATACTGCAGATAGTATAATTTTGGACGAAAAAAAAATTATTCGAGTATTTTTTTCAAAAAAATAACCAAAACTTGTACTACGGATAAGTAGTTAATTAACGTCGCACTGGAGCGACACAACGGGCTATGGTCGGGGATCAATCCCGAAGGGAAATTTCCGAGAAAACACCTCGTAAGTTGGAACCACGGCCAGATGTCGAGGTCAATGCCTGAGCTGGAATCCCACTCTCGAAACTTCTACACCACGCCACGCCAACGTGAGGACATTTGAGGCCACGACAGATTTAAGGTGCACCAGCCCCCACGTACACGACTGTCTTTGGTTGTATCGTGTTTCATACTCGCAACCTTCTAATTGATAATCCAATACTCTTTATACTGGGCTACCGTAGTCCAATAGTATTACGGAAAAATTGTAATGGAGTTGTAAAGTTTTGGAAACATGGCCACAGCATCATTCGATAAGCAACAATTAAAAATGGTACAACAAGCAAACAAAAAATGGCATTCAAATGTACAACTTTTTGATTTTGATAGTCTTAAATACGAAGAATAAATTGGTTAATCACGCAATTACCACTCTCCTGGACTGTTGCAGATTCATCTAATTACTTCATTTATCGAAGTAATAACATTAATAATTGAATAAATGGGGCTTCTTAATCACTATTGAGTTCTGTGCTATGGAAGAATGATTTTGCGATGTTTATACATCCTTACAGTCAATAGAACTTAGATCGTATAAACAAATGTTTGACTAAACAATTACTGTTATCTTGAAGATGCTCCAAGCGTGCAAGTAACAGACGGTCCATGAAGCAGTAAGGATCTCTCTAGCCAAAACCTTGATTAGTTAAAGAAGGGGGTTTTGATTTCGCCGACATAACACGTCTGTAAAAAAAAAGAGTTAAGGTTTTCGTTGAGTTTATTTCTATTCTTTAAATAGAGAGAGAGAGAGAGAGAGAGAGAGAGAGAGAGGTAGCATTAGTTTTACCAAGGTTCAAACTGGTTTCGATACACACAAACGTCCATTGTAAAACTAGCGCTGTTTCTTCTTTGTCCGTTGATGGCTTCAAAACTCGTTTTGGAACTCGATTTAGACAATGGGTTTTACTCGATGTTTTCTATTTGAATGGTGAATGGAAGACTAAAAAACGACTTAGAAGGCACGTAGAGTTGTTCTCTGAACAGTTTAGTTTTAAATTGTTCTAATAAATTTGTGCATTTGCTGATTTGTATCTACTTGTTTACCTGGAAAAGATCATATTGACGCCTGTTAAGGCACTTGAAACTATACAAATAATGCATCCTAATAAAAGATGCACAATAGACATATTACATATTCAATAAAACATCTAAATGTTCTTTATTGCAACAACTGAAAGCCTTCCAGAGGGAAGAACTTATAGTTTCTAATATAGTTTTCAACGCAAAAATCATCTAAAAAATTTAATTTATAGGTGGGGCAATTACTTAACGTCACTAGCAGTACAATAGGCTATTAGCGATGATCCAAGATCAGTTCCCAAGGGGATGATAAAAGGACAACGCCCAGTAATTCTAAACTATGACCAGATTGCGAGATCAACACCTGAGCAAGCACCCCACACTCCATACTTCCTCACCGACGTGAGGACATTTGAGTCCTCAACAGATTTAACGTGCACAACCTCCATGTACACGTCGATCTTTAGGCTGGAGCAAGTTTCGAACTCGCTTCCCTCCGGTTGCTAACCTTCTACTCTTCAAACTGGTCTCCAGTTGCTCTTAATTTAAAAAAAAACGCGAGTCATTTTTTTATTGAATATTTTAAAAAACAATTCATTTTTTAAAGAATATTTTAAAGACACGCGAGTGAAATTTTGATACTATTATAAGTGTTGCATATTTAAATGGAAGAAAGCAATTTTGGATTATTTATTATGTTGTCTTATTTTTATTTTAAATGTAGCACAACTTTTCTCTATAGAGACCCTCTAGCGATGTCAAGGAAAATTATTAATTTAATGGAACCGTAAAAAAGTACTTATTAATTGGTTTTAGTCATTGCAAAATACACTATCATACATATCTTGTGCACATGGGGAGAATAATATTCTTCACTTGACAATAATTGTTTAATCAAACAGTAAAAATATCCGCTGCGTTTCTACCCTAGATCAAGACCAAGTATTAAGTAAAGTCAAGAAAAGAAGAGATGTAGTTCAAGGTTGAAATATTAGTTTTGCTAAATTAACTTTCACTGCACTTTTGAAAGTGAACATACTGAGGAAGAAATCTGAAAGGGAAAAAGACTGGAGTACTAATTGGAATAAAATATTTCTAATACTCTTCGTAATTACCATTATCTCTTTTCTAGTTAATTTATGTGATCGTTGTTCATTCGCAGCACAGCAGGAAATCGACATTAATGTAAACGACATAAAACATCTCGTTATATATAGAGTCATAAACTAAAAACGGTCTCCCCAGGGGATACATTTTCACAGCAAAGAATAAATCATGAAAATACTTGCTGTAATCTTTTAGTACTCTGTCTCATGGCTTTTGATTGGAGAGGTTTAATAGATTCGATTCTAGCTTGGACATGGATTTCGTATGGGTTCGAAGTCCACTCTAATAAGTATGTCCTCCTACATAGCCACCTTTTTTTTTCTGTTCGTGTGTAAAGAGAAGACTACAGCATCATGCCAAATCACGGTATGCTGCTGTACAGTCCTTTTTTGCAAACAGTTAAAATTGGGGAAAAGGTGAAATAAAAGTTCAGCTGTTTGACCAATTTTAAACATTGTCATTAGATCATATATTCTTCATATGTATTGAGAAGAATAAAAGAAAGATTCAGAACCCATTTCACATAAAAGAAACGAAATAATTAAGCGTATCAATATCAATTCAAGGATCTGTATTGCGCAAACACAAACACGAACATTTTGACGGTTCATATAGTATAGACTAAAGAGCAAAGATGTACAGTAAGAATGAATGACATTGGTGTAACTTACGTATAGTTAAATGATTTAAATTGCGTTCGTTCAATTTATTTCATTTCAACGTTTTAGTTAAGGGTTCAAGAATAATTTAAAATAATGTCCATATTTGTAATTACATGTATAACTAATTTTGAGTATTATTTTTGGTACAAAATATTATAAATAAATTGTTTCAGAAACCAATTTGAAAGAAAAGGCAGGTGTAATTACTATCATTATTTTTTGTAAATCAACAAAATTATACTCATTTTTTGGTCAGATCGGATAAAAAATATAATACATTTTCAGTGTGCCGCAGTATTTTACAAATACAAATACAAATATTGACGACCAGCTACAGGCTCAAGCCCAACAAGGTTGATCCTTTGTTTATGAATTCCCCAATTCCCACTGACTATCCAATTGTATATTAAATTCGTACACTCACTTTGAATTAACTATATTTTCTGGCAACGCGTTTCAATTGTCTATTACCCTATTAAAGTAGTAGTTTTTCCTTAAATCCCGATTAAAATGTGTCTTATATTTTATTTATATTTTAATTCCCACTGATGAAAAGGTTAAAAACCGCTCCAGTAAAGTGTGACAAATTCTAATTCGCCCAGTGTGCTCACATTCCTCCACTTCCCATTCAACGTAAGATAATTTTCCCTCCGATTGCGTGATCAAAACAAAACTTCCTCTGCATGAATCACTACAAAGAAATCCCCCGAAACCTCTGCCACAGGCGAAAACTGAAACAAAACAAACTATCAATAACACCTGTAAGGTAGTAATAACAGAACCCTGAACCCCAATGTCCACTCTAATGCAACAGCACAACGTAGCCTGCTAGGAATCTTGAGAAAAATTCCACACTTCGTTCAGAATCTCCGCACGCAAAGACAGCCCATGACGTCACAATGGTGAGGCAGAGAACTGTGTGAACCTCCTTGAAGACCAGCTCTCATAATAGGTATTAGGAGTAGTATCTTGGAGAGCAAAAACTTGTCGCGAGTTTTTTTTTCTTTCCTTGTTATTTTTAGTGCTGTTTTTTTCCTCTTTTGCTTCAGCAAGCAGCAATCCGGTATTAGGCATCATTAAATATCTGTCGCGGTTCTTCTTGATAAACGTATTGTTTTGGAAGCCGTCGGGTTACCTGTTTGGCGTCTTAATTGTCTTGCTTTAATGGCTCGATAAGAGCAAAAATTGGCTCATCAGTTCCAGAAATGATGTGGTAGAGAACAACGAGTTTTTCTACCGTTTGCTCTGTTTTTGTATTTGCACTTGTAAATGGCCGGCCTTATTTTTCAGAAACCTAAATATGTGTAGATTATTTGTTTTATTATAGCACACTATCAATCAGAATAAAGAGAATACTGAACTTAGAATACTGAAGAGGAGGGTATTGACTAGGGATTGCAATGCGATCCGGTAATCCGGCGGATCCGCTTCATTTAGCTACCTATTGGATCCGGCAACATCTATTAAATCCGGTCCGGATCCGATAAACCAGAATTTTTTTAAAAATAAATAATCGATTATTCAAACCTAACTTTGAAGTCGCGAATTCGTTTATTAAGCAATCGACTGTGAATTAACCGATTTTATATTTTTCAATCATCACTTACGATTCATCAATTTTGGAGAATTCTAGCAAAAATAATAAATTAAACCATCAATAATATTTTTTTAATAAAGAGGAATTAGAAAAATAAATTCTGCAAGAAAATGAAGACTATTGCAAAAAGACAAACTTTAGAAAAGAAACAGGTTTTGAGAAAATAATGAGGAAAGAAATGACTTTATATATATGAAATGGAGTCAAAGGAAACTATTTGTCTCTTATGCACGACTACTTAATGACGGTTAAACCAACTAGTGTCGAAGCTGAGAAGGTCTTCTCGGCCCCTGGTTATATTTACGTTATTAGTTATTAGTTTCTTAGTTCATTGAGAAGTAGGTTGGGGGATGACACAATTAATACGATTTGTTTCCTTAGATGGTTCTTTCAAACTCAAAAGAGATTTTTCATTACTATATAACTTCAATTTAAGCAATTAAGAAGAATTGAGAGTTCCTTTGTTTGTTATGTTGACCAAATACTGCCAAAGATTAGATTTTTGTGTTAGTATGAGGCAAGATTAGGTACAATTTATATGTCATTTGCTCAACGACATTAGAGATAGAGACTACTTAATTTTAGATAAATAGAAAAGAACTACGTATAAAACAAGCTGATGTTTTTTGGGGTGGAAACTAGTAAGACTGATCATCATCAATCGTTTAATACTTACTACTAGCATTACTAATAGTTACTATAAATAATTGTTGGTGACTGATTTTCTACCTATGGATAATTATTAATAAAGTTGATTCTCTAATGCTAAAATAAACGTTTTGTTCGTCAATTTGGAATAATATCCTTTTTACCTACTTTCACTCAGCCGATTTTCGAAAAATACATACTGGTCAGATAGACTTATTAACAAAATTCCAATCCGGTCGGATCCAGCCGGATTTGTGTCAATCCGTCCGGATTGAAAATCGTGCAGGATTGCAATCCCTAGTGTTGACATCAGGTGAGTGTGTGATCCAACATAAAATCATAAATTAAACACTTTCATCAGTTAATGACATGGTCTGGTCGATACTATGAAAGAACATCGAAATCATATTTTTTTAAATCTCTGTCCCCGTCGAATGATATACAAGTTTCTTTTTATTGAATTTCAAACAAACGAAATGCAACACGAAAGTGCATGTGTACAATACAGGAAATTAGAAACAAAATTTAAATAGGTACAAATCTCCATTGGGCAAAAAAAATTGTATTTAATTTTTCGATGTAAAAATAGCTGCACTAAAAACAAACCCCACAGACATAAAACTCCCCACGCTACTTAACAGAACGGCATCACACGGTGAGGCCATTTAAAATTGATGTACAACCAAATTGGATTCATTTTTAGACACAGGAGCGAGAGTAAGTTTTATTTTTCTTCGATGCCTCTCTTCATCAGGCCAGCAAGATTTTGCAGGCATTCTTCTCAAGTTTTAGGACCAACCCCGTAGTTAGGCATGGGCTTAGGATAAAGGCGACTCTAAAAGGGGAGTAAAAAGGTTTTAAAAAATAGTACATATTTTAAATCCTTTTCAACGAAATTTAGTAAGATTAGTTCAGATGAACCATCAGACAATAAATATATCCACTCTCCGCAGTCATGATTGAATGGCTGAAGATAGTTGTGCGCTGGGAATGGCTATCAATGATTTTCTGAAATGAAAATCAGAAGGAAGTGCAATTAAAACGTTTCATTTATAAATTAGCAAATATAAGTTATGCGGTTTTTTTTTAATGTTTAGCCACTGACGTCATCGGCCTTTGGCACTACAAGGGACAATCTGGTGGTCTTTGGGAGAAAGCACCCGATGAGCGGTCTTCACACATATCGTGCAACAGGCACACAGGTTATTCAATCGGGCCTCTAATATTGAGTATTGTGTAAAAACGTAATTATTTTTTATAGAAAATATATGTATGGTACACAACTTGCCACGAAACTTTTTGTCTCGATTTGACATGGAATGACTAAGTCATAAATAATCATCATGGAATGACTAAGTCATATATATGTAGGAATACTAGACAACGGTAGTTGTCTACTAGTCTGGAAAGAACTCATTATAAGAGCAACGAGACTGGTAGGAGTCAGTTGCATTGTAGTAGGAATGCAAGGCAAGACTGTCACGAGCCATTCACATTCTGGTATTCAGTTACGAGAAAATTAATAGAACAGACACTTTTTTCCCTGGACGCCATTGAGAGCTGACGTATTTTTTCCGAGCAGAGACGACTGCTGCAGATAATGACGGAACTGTTTTAAAATATAACTCAACTGTACATAATAATTGTGGATATTTATTCATTAAATGTCAATGTGCTGTAAGATTCGAAGTCTTTAATATAGACCTTACCAAACAGAACAACACGAATCTTACAAAAAACTGACTCCTACCAGTCTCGTTGCTCTTATAATGAGTTCTTTCCAGACTAGTAGACAACTACCGTTGTCTATATATATATATATATATATATATATATATATATATATATATATATATATATATATATATATTTTCCAAGTTTACCAAGAAGCCTCGCGCCTCAATTGAATTTATAGCGCTATCGGATGTTATTTTATTGAAAAAAATGAACGTGAGTCGAGCTGTTGCAGCTTACAAACGACGTGCTAGATATTCGATTTCCAAAGCAGCGCTCACATTTCGAGTAAAAATTTGCACAATGTTTTCATTTGAACTATAAATTGTTCGAGTTCTGATTGCAGAGGTACCGTATAAGTTTTCTGTAGTACAACAAATTTATTTTTGAAAAATATTTTATTGTGAAATATCATATTTTGTAAATAATTCCTTCTGCTACGACGCGTCTTTATTGATGCGAGCGAAATGAGAGAGAAAGTAAGGTTTTCGCAGCGAACCAATGAGGATTGCAAAGCAATCCTCCCGGGGTTGGTGAGCGTAAGCGAGCAGGGGGCGGGCTGCCTAGTAGTCTATAATTCAGTAATATAACTAACATAAGTACCTAAGTTCAGTAAGTACCTAACATAATCATTTCTAGTACTTAACGTAAATTTTTGTGTTGAAAATATCTCAAATATTAATACTATTATTAAATGTTTTCTTGATGTACATACAAGATATTTTAATAATTTTTGTGATTTATCCTTCAGTAAGCTGATTTAACTTTTGGTTCTAACCTCATGTAATTTAATTTTTGGATTTGATGATGATACATGATTTTTATATCTGTATGAAATGCGTATGGGGTATAATTATTCGTTTTACGTGTTAATTAACGTTTTTAATATAGAGAGTTTTATTCTCACGTGAACCAAAATTTTCGCCTTTTTTGGAATTGTTACTGGCACGCAGCGGCTAGTATTCTATAATATAGGCGTTATTCCAAGTTTAATGACACTTTTCGTTCGGCTATGCAATTTCATTATCAGGAATGATACAGTCGTGATACTCTTTACAGGCTGTAGTGCATCTTCGACCAAGATTTATAGCTTTGAAATTCCTGTTATAAACACATAACAGAATATAACAGTTCAATAAGTGCCTCTTAAATGCAGCCTCGTATACTTTTGGAGAATCGAAGCAGTGACCGGAGGTGAGGTCGATAGTTAGTTCGACGTTACTTCATAATTGTTTCATGTAATTTTAGTTTTATGCAGAAAAAATATTTTCACATTTCAATTACCTCTCCATGATAACTATTTGAGGTAGTGCTTGTCACGAGAAAGGATTAACACTGTCTGAGTCATAGCTGCATTCTGCTGCGATAACAACAGCTGGCAATTCTCATCTTAAAACTATCTGTCTTTTGACAGGGATAATTCGCTAGATTCCGAGTGTAAATCAAAACACAGATAAATGTAATTAGCGAACATCTTAATTCAGATAAGATTTCTGTGACCCAACGTGGAGTAATACTTCATAAAAACTTTAAAGTTATTTGACAGTTACAGATACATTTATAGATACACTACCCTACAATAATGGACCGGGCGCCAGCGGATTTGCATAGAACTTGCATACTTGTTTGGGGGTGTTTTTCGTGGTATGACCTACGACCTTTGCATGTTGTTCCGCGTAAATTGAGCGCCGAAGCCTACATGAGCATTTCGGGCAATCAGGTTCTTCGTACGCTCTGGCAATTTTAAGGAATGGGCGAATGTTACTTCCAGGACGACAACGCTCCATATCATGTTGCAGCCTCTGTCAAGCAGGGTATCAAGATATGGATGTAAAACATCTTCCCTGGCCTGCTCAGAGCCCCGACCTAAATACCCATAGAACATTTGTGGGACGAGTTAGAGCGACGTTTACTGACCGGGGAACCACGTCCGAAATCTACAGCTGAGCTGGCGACATTTTTGCAGCAGGAATGGACACTATCATGATCCGCGCATGTGCACTTTAAGCCGAACTGGCGCGCAACGCTTCCCTGAGACACATAAGAGAAATAAGGATCTTAGTCTATGGGAACGATGGTCGACACAAAAGAACGTTGAGTGTCGTCTATTCGGCTAAAAACGTAGAATGTGTAAATGATTGTTCCTATCAATTTAAGTCCATCCTGCTGTACATAGATTTTCTGTGTGTGTGTCGTCATTAAATAAAGGTGTAATTCATCTCAAAATAGTATGTGTCATTAACGAAATTTCCATTACGTCACGAAAGAACCCAAGCCTGTTACTACGAAGTAAGAAGATTTTCACAGACACAAATACCCTTAACTGTGTATCAAAACCTTGTTGAAAGTATGCCCAGAAGGGTTGCTAGTGTAATTGCAGCACGGGCATGTATTCTTTCCCTTATACCATCACATCTTGCTGTCCGGTCGATTATTGTAGGGAAGTGGATACTAAGATTGATGTTTAAATACCATTCCTGAAGCCAATCCGATAGTTTATCAGTCTATAGAAGTAAGTAAATATGGTTTGACTCACAATATTACAGTATTCTAAAAGGACGTTTTTTTATCGGTAACTAATGAAAGAAAAAAAGAACAGATAACTTTCCTTAACTGTGTCACGAATGTTTCCCTTCGCGATTCATCTCGGACCGCCGCCGATTGCCCGCTGTGTTGTTTCAATGCGACGGTAATTCAACTACCTACCCAAACTGTGTGACCACCCACTCATGATTCGTGAATAGGGACTCAATTTTAAATGCATTTCATACCACGCGTGGCTGAAGCTAGATTTTTTTTTGGACCTGGGGCAAATGAGGCAGACGGCCGCTGTACCGGTTGAAATGGTGTGGAGACAGAAATGAAATGGTAGCTTAAAAAAACAAGATCTTTGTGTTTCACCGCTACAACATTTATTCTAACATCCTACAGCTTAGCAGATATTTACAGCAAGGTTACAGATATTTTGGTGCAAGAAGGGTTCGGCAGAGGTTAGCGAGCGTGTTCTCGCTCTCAGGTCTTAATGGTCTCTGTGGGAAATTCTAGCGTCTTGCAGGTCGCCTTTCAACTGAAAACCAGATGTCGATGGAATTTTGAGTGTTCTCAAGGGGCTTGAGATTTATGAGATCGGGATGTCAGTGTAACGTCAGATGAAGAGGGTTTGTTTCAAGTGCCCAGAGCTTTATGACCGATGTAATGTCAAATGGAGTGCTGTAATAGTACTTCTAAGGTTAGTTATGGATAGTTGATCACTCTTGAAAGGAGTTTTATGATCGCCAATTAGGGAATTCTGGAATACATCTGCTTTTGTGTCGGCTTGATCATAGAAGCCGCGTTTAGAGCTGTACAACTAGCGGTATACCACCCTCGGTCCAAAAAAACATTCACGAATTGAAAAGGATGATAAAGTGTGTTATTTAAATGATTAGGTTAAAATATACTAATTGGTTATGCATTAACCCTTTGGGTAGAGAGACTCGTCATGCACTTGTTTTGCCTAAGTTACGGATAACGAGTCTACTTTCAGAATACGTAAAGGAAACACGCATCGATGCAAAAGCACTACCGCCACCTGTTTTTGGCTTGTCAGAAATGCTTCTCATGGAATGCGCAGTCTGGCAAAAAAAAACATCTAGGCACCGCTGAGTTAAAGTTACAGTTTATTTCTTAATCCTCCAGGTGCTTATCTCGACGAGCTGCATCACGTAACGATTGACGAGATATCTCGTCATTAGGATAAAACTGAGCAGATCTTGATATTTTCCTCTCAAAAGAAATTGGGAGTATCTTGCTGTCGAGATCTTGCAAGTTTGGTCTGCTATTGATGGACGAGATATCTCGTCGTAATCACTTAGGCCCGGTGCATACATCCGGGTTTTCAACGTGCGGCACCGAAGCCCAACTATGCACACATAGCCGTGAAATGCCGCAAATACTCATTTCACGCCATTTGCGATGAATATTCTATCGAAGAAAACGTGTTTATTTCGCTTACTTGGTGTAAAAAAGGTGTATTTTCAAACAAAATAGACGTTACTGGATACAAGCATTTATTAATTATTATTTATATTCCATTTATTAATGAAAACAAGGTACTTCAGAACGTAGACGTGTGTGCGCCGTGGGGAACTGCGGTACAAATTGCAAACAAGTTGGACGTGCGTCGCCGCAGCGGTGCCGGTAATGGTAATTTTAGTTAACGTCGTATACTAGAGCAACACAACGGGCTATGCAGCGGTGCCGGAATGTGTGCACTACTCCATTGGACCTAATGTATCTCAGACCGCACTTGCGTTGCGGCAGCGGCACCGCACGTTGAAAAACCGGATGTGTCCACCGGGCCTTAAAGGGTTAGGGCGGTAGCACCTTAAAACTAGTAAAAACATTCACAAATGCAACTGGCAACACGTGGGTCACATGATGCATCCATTTCAAGTCCGCACTTTTTCAGTGAGTTGTTCACCAACGTGCTCTGATTCATGAATATCATTTGATAATTGTACTTGGCATAAAAAGAAATATCATTTGACAAAATAAATACCGGATGGTTTCCAAACTTCCAAAGTGTTGATAGATTGACAGGCAAATGGACGCTGTCGCATAGGTCACGCGACCCGAAGATAGGACTGTGAGCGCATAATTGGGAAACGGAATCCGTGCAACAAAGGGGCTAAAAACAAAAGGTAGTGCCCACTAATGGGAGGATATGGAGGAACGAGCATTAACGAATTTAGACCGTTGACCAAGATCACGTACGTGGTGGCCGTCATAGTTGAATGACACCCCGAACAATGTGTTTGCTGAACGCGTTTCCATCTGCGACCCGTCGTGTATTTAAACAGCGATCCGAGTTTTAACCGAGATTAGCGTATTCACAGAATCCTTTATGATCCCGATCGCTCAACGAAAGACACGATTGTTCTACGAATTTGTAGCGTTGACCTTTTCGAATCAAAACTCACTGACGAGTCTTCCTCGAAGTTACAGTTTTTCATTGATTGCGTATAGCCAGTCAGTTATATCAGAATAAGATACAAAAAATATAGATATATTAAGCTGTTCCTTTGAGGTTGGTACTGCATCTATAGAAAATCAAATTCAAAAAGTATATATTCTGAGGAAAGGCAACCTATTTTCTAATCCCTAAGACTAGGTTTATGATGATTTTGCATTTAATTTTTGGCAAGACTGAGAAGTTATTCGAAGAATATGGATGTGTTCCATTAAAACAATTACGCTGATTTAAATGCCTGGTGATTATGGCATTTTGAAATATTTTTCGTAATTTTGACACAAAACGACTTTTTGGTCATTTAGAAGTATTTTATGTTTTTTTTAACGGATTATTAAGTATACTGTTTTTCAAGAAAAGGGATTTTTGGACGAATTTCTTCTAAATCCCATTTTACCTGTCAGGGTAATATTTACCCTAAGGTGAAATTTCAGGCGATTGAGAATGTTAAGTAGTTTATTTAAAATGGATCGATACCAGGACATAAAAGTGAAAAACTCTTTCATATGTAAACTTTGTGTCGACCATAAAATATCATTCAGGTTTTGGTAGGTAAGTGGTAGTAATCCCGAAGAAAGAGATTCGAGGACTACATCTCGTAAAATTGAACCCTGGTCATATAACGATCACGCACCCCACTCACCAAACTTCCACATATGCTCAAATGAGTACGTTTGAGGCCACGACAGACTTAACATCCACCATCCCCCTCATTAGCACTTTCAAGCAATTAAATGTAAGTTTTGTCGTTTTAGAGCATTATCGGGCTCTATGCTGGCAACTTGTAATCAAAACCCTCACCGTACAAATTGACCTACGTCAAAGTTAATTATCGTAAAAAGAAAGAATATTACGATGAATAAACTTATTTGGAAAGCATAGAAACTTGAAAACAATATATCTTGGGAAATTCCTTCAAGCTGTAGGTGGTAGCAGAGAAAACAACCAGGAGGTGACTTCAAATTGAAGTGTGATATAGTTCTGCAAGACAGACTGCCATCTCAAGACGGGTCTATTGAAGTTTGAGATCATGTAACTCTAATCGGAAATGCAATATGGAGCAGGCCTCTCCTGGTCATCTCCTTGCTTGCTGGCCTGAGATAATCTGTATAATAATCATACGCTCGGTTTTGGATTGTTTGAAGGTGTACGTATAAACTAATCAAATGTAATCGATACGTATAAACTACTATATGTATATGTTACCGCTAAAGATCGAAAGCCGTTAATGTGCACATTATATAGCTAATCTGCAGATTAACTGATTTGCTGTTAACGTGCGGAATCAAGAGTTTTCCCGCATTTAACCTAGGTAATGTGCACATTAACGGTTTCCGTATCGTTAAAGTTCAAAAGTGTGTTTCTCCCATTTCCTTTCCCAACACATTCCCTCTCTCCCTCCACTTTGAGTTTGGTTTCGCCTGTTTCTCTCATTTCCTTTCTATTATAGTTTTTTAACTGATTGATGGTTGATTCTATCATCTAATTTGTAGATTGTATGATTGTGTTAACTTGATACTTTAGATTTCGAAACATAAATAAATAACATTTTGTTAATTTAAGCGTACAGGAACGTTGCTGTTGTTCCAGCAAAGATCTTGTTTTCACTTTAGCGTGTGCCTAGTAGGTAATGTGCAGATTATCTAGGTAATTTGCAGATTACCTAGGTAATATGAGAAAATAAACCAGTTTCGACACTTTAACGGATTACCCTAGTTAATCTGCACATTACCTACATAATCTATAGAATAACTGATTACTGCAATTTAGCTATAACATATATACCATGAACAATACCTCCCATTTATATTCGAGGGACGTGGTAACCAGTGCTGTAGTAGTCGTAAATAAATCAGAGGGTATACCATGGGGCCTCTGCACTAGTATAGGCAGGGCTCCATGGTATACCCTCTAATGGTACACTCTGATACCCGCAGAATTTTCTCCATGGGGAGGCGAAACATGTACTTACATTTTCCACGGGGTTGGGGGGGGGGGGGGGGGAGGGCAAAAAACATGTACACACACGTATATATATATATATATATTATATATATATTATATTCATTAAACTAAACCTGAGCTCGCAAACGGCCGTGAAACATGGTAATATTTCAATTGTTCCTAAAAGAGGCTTTAATTTTTCTGGAACAACTTGAGCGTTTTCATTGTTCCCTCAAACCCATAATAGTGCACATTTCATCTATACCAAAATGTCAACAGATCCTTTTTACCTCCTTTTCTACACGGCGAATATCTCTATATTTATATTTTCCGGATCAAGTATGGATATATCCTTTAAAAGTTGACTATTTTCTTCTTTAACATCAGAACAAAGTCTGAATTTCATTCTATCGACAATACTTCGAATGAATTTCATTCTATCGACAATACTTCGAATGAATTTCATTCTATCGACAATACTTCGAATGAATTTCTTTTGATTAATAGGTACGATTTTGGAATTATGTACCAAGGTGATATCTTGAAATAGAAACTTTTCTTTTGCTGTCCCATATTAGTTGTTGCTATCTGCGTTTCACGTGATGTTTCGCGCGATGTTTTCTAGTAAAAACAAAGCGGTGTTCGTAGTTTTTAATAAAAAGCAGAGGGTAATACGGAATTTTCTGGAAAAACCAGAGGGTATACCGCGTATACCATCGTATACCCTCCACTACAGCCCTGGTGGTAACCCGGCTGGAGAATAGTAGATTTTCAACCGGAGAGTTGTGAGTTCGAAACTAGGTCTAACCAAAGACCTTCCTGTACGTGGGGTCTGGTGCTCGTTAATTTTATCGTTGCCATAAATGTCCTCAAGTTGACGCGGTGTGGAAGTTCGGAGAGTATGATGCCAAGTCACAGATGTGCCACGTCATTTGATTGCGTTTCAAAATTAGGAGGTATCGACCTTGTATCTTTCCCGTGTGTGTATGTATTGATCCCGTACCGTCGTCTATAGCCACGCTACAGTGCGACTTTAATTGAACTGTCTATCCATCCATTTATATTCACTAGATAATGGAAAGAGTTCTCTTATCACAAACGGCCTGCCGACCAACCGGCCCGGTGGTTAAGGTGTTAGCCTCTAGATCGGAAGGTTCCGGTTCGAATACGGGTCAGTGCATGGATATTCGTAAGCGTATGGTGTAGAGGCGGCTGGTGCACCTTAAATCAGTCGTGGCCGAAAGTCCTCACGTTGGACTGGTGTGGGAGTTTGGAGATTGTGATACCAGCTTTGGTGTTGCCTCGTCATCTGACCGTCAAAATTACGTGGTGTTGTCCTCGGATTTTTTCTATAGGCGATAGATCCCGGAATGTCGTCAATAGCCCGTTGTGTAACTCTAGTACGACGTTAATTAAAAATTAGCAATTGCCATGAACGGCCTAAAACAGCTCATCTATCGAGTTTTGTAATGGAATCCATAGACTGAATAAGGTCAGCCAAAATTGTTTCTTACTTAACTTTTCCCTTTCAAATCTACTGAAGAATAACATTTTATACAAAACAATATGTCCACTTTTCCTTGTTTAATTCTAAAAATTATTTTTTGGCAAGACGACTTTGCATGTTGTTTTATGACTCTTCTTTTTGCTACATGAGTGTTAATTCGGTCGGGATCATACGTTAGTAACGTCTATGCTCGGGATATCAGTCTGAAATTGTAGTACTACAAAAGTATAAGCATTAGACACTAATATTTACTGCTAATTTACAAAGGTGTGTAAAATTTGTCAGAATTAGTCACAATTTTCCAATTAAGTTTTCCTATTTCTTAAAAAAGGTAAAGATTTTGTCCGAGAGAGTTTTCTCTATTCTAAATTAAGTCTAAAGAAATATCTTCTAAGCTAAAATTTCTAACAACTCATGTTGGTAAGCAGCGTCAAACACACAAGAAAGACAAGTAATGAAGAAACACACATAATAAAAGTTTTGCTGAAACAGAAGCGAGGTATACACCCAGATAAGTATAGAACCTGCGCCACCTGTAACTTGAGTATGTGGAAGAATGATGTAATTGCTTGAAGAACGTGAATGCGTGAAACTTATTTTTCAGACTCTCTAAAATGATAAATCGTGATTAAAAACAGTAAATTATTTCCAGATTTTTTTGCCTGTTCTTGTAACTTAAATTGAATGACTAGTTCATCCTTTTCTTAAAAAGCATTAGAGAGTTAATTATTCTGTAATTTTAATCTACTATGTCGGATTGAATCAACCAGATAAACGCCTTGTAATTCTGCTAGTAATAAATCAAATTCATTTTTTAAATGAAGATAATATGAAGAAAAAAAAAAACGTTTAAAGTGCGACGTTGATTAACTACCTACCTTAATGTGAAGTTTTAACGGTTTATAATATTTTTTAGCATATTAAGATGAAATAGGTTCATTAGTGCCTTATTCAGGTCTACATATGCTCTATTTCTTTTTTAAAATCTCAAAGGGCCCGCGAAATGTTTTAATTATCAAGGAAGTCCTTGAACTGAAAAGTTTGAGAATCACTAGCCTAATCTCACGAATACACTCGATCAAAACCATGTGGTTTTAATGCCAGCTCGCTGGAGCTTTGCTGCTATAGGAAATCTGCAAACATAAACAAGCTTAGGAAACACATGCCAGTACACATTTAATTAAATACTTACGGACAAATGACACAAAGGAGAGGATATTGGATTTAGAAATAAAAGTAATGAAGCACTCATTGGAGTACTTTCCCTTTGTAGATTTTAAAACATACACTACCCTACAATAATGGACCTGACAGCAAAATGTGATGATATAAAAGACAGAATACATGCTTTAATAGGAGGATGGTCCCCCACGTGCTGCAATTACACTTGCAACCCTTCTGGGCATGCTTTCAACAAGGTTTCGATACACCGTTATGGGTGTTTGTGTCCATTCCTGCTGCAAGAATGTCGCCAGCTCAGCTGTAGATTTCGAACGTGGTTCTCTGGTCCATAAGCGTCACACTAACTCGTCCTACAAATGTTCTATGGGGTTTAGATCGGGACTCTGTGCAGGCCAGGGAAGACGTTTTACATCCATATCTTGATACCACTGCTTAAGAAAGGCTGTAACATGACATGGAGCGTTGTCGTCCTGAAAATAACATTTGTCTATTCCATAAAATTGCAAGAGCGTAGAAAGAACCTGATTGTCCAAAATGTTCATGTAGGCGTCGGCGTTCAATTGACCAGGAACAACATGCAATTATCCCAGGCCATACCACGAAAAAACCCTTAAACACGTAGTCGGATTTTATGCAAATGCAATGGCGTCCGGTCCATTATTGTAGGGTAGTGTATTTTCGGAATTGCGTCGTAAAACACAGCAAGCTATCATTCCTTTATTTACAATAACGTTGTTCTGACAGCTATTCAAAATCACTAGGTGTTGTCTTCGGATTTTTCCAGGGCCGTCCCAAGGGCACCCGTGGGCTTCTAACAATAATAATAATAGTCACAATACAATACTAACTACTAACAATAATAGTCTTCATAAGAAAAAACACGGGAGGAGAAGCTAGTGAGTGTTGACCGGTGAAGTTTTAAATGTTTCAGAACTAGAAAAAGTCAATATAGTCAGTCACGCGCTGGTCTCCAGCCTTCAAACTGATTTGAGTAAAAGTAAAATTGCCACCTCAAAAGGCTGGCACGGGGCTATAGCCCATTCAGCCCTGTTGTTTGGGTTGCATTCGGGATTGATCCCCCACCGTCGCCAATAGCCCGACGTGTTCTTCCAGTGCGATGTAAATTCAACTACCAACCAACCAATAACGTAGAGACCGCGAAGGTCCTAGATCACTAGACAAGATAAGAGAAAATCATTCAATTTTAATCGTTTTTAAGATCTAGTGGGGGAAATTTAATGTTATCTAAACGACAGGTACAAGAATGCCGATGAAATAAGAAAAAGGTTTAAGTTCAGTTCCATGAAGACGCAAGCAGTATTAAATATCTGAGAAAAGTATTATAAGTCCGTAGAAGGACTCGGAATCAACTTTGCACTGACCAGGACATCGCGGTCCTCCAATTGTCTCTCCTTCAACTCCCCTTCAGTGCTAAACGACATTATAAATCATCAAAATTGAAAGAATTTTGCTCAATTAGTTTTTATGCATAGTTCGAAGCAAATTTGTGTGGGATTAAACTTTTTTAATTGTAAACCAAGATAAATATAATTTTCGTTTTTTTTTTTTAAATTGCCGGCTGATTTAAAAAGCAAGGATTTGTAAGATATGGGAATTTCTACAACAGCATTAATACCTGACAAATCTAGTTGATGAAAGCAATTTAACGGTTCATTTCTTGTTTAATAAATTACTGCCGTTAAATTAGATTATTGTCAGATCCTTCCTCGCATTAACATCTCCTCTTCAAACTTACACACACGCCCCGATTTCGATACAATCTTTTGCAATCCGGTCCGCAGCACTCGTGAAGTTATACACCCCTGATGTATAGCATTAAGCCACACAAAGGTTAAACATCAGCCACGTGACACTAAATTGGCTGAGATGAGCGTGCGTATCGACATATTTTCCGCAATTAAACGTTATACGCATGCGCATGTCCTGTGTTTCGTCATATGCTGCTTCAGCGTGTGGCCGGGCTTAGGATGTTCTCATCCCGAGCTTAATGTAACGAACATTGAATATTAATTATTTTTGATAAATTATGATCCACTCAATTCTCTGTCTCTAGAACTCATACTTATTTAATGACAGTGATTCTCAACTTGTGCTTCGAACCAGGATATGTTGGTTGTTTGATTTAAGGTTTAACTCGCGTTATTCTTACAATACACACATTGTTGACGAAACACTGACTAGGAAGGAATGATCTGTGTATTCAGAAAAATTAAAATGACAATTTATGGATTTGGAATACAACGAAACTAGTGAATATTAAGCCAGTTAGAGAAGAATACAACTACCAACAATCAAGAAATTTCAGACAGTAACTCTTTTCGTGATTATTTACTATGTGTATTATTATTATTATAAAAAAAGAATGTTGTGTGAAAGAGAAATGAGAACACACTATAGACACTAGGCCTCCAAATATTGACTTCCTGAATATGAATCACCTTCTTTTGTCTGTTTTGAGTCACTTTCCACCGAATGTGTGCCCAAAATAAAACACCGTCTACAGAAATTCGAGCGGCAGGAGGAAGAAACTCGGACAATGCAAAAGTTACGAACTGCTCCAGAGAAAATGTATAAGAAAAAAGAAAACATTCCTCACTTCAGATCAAAGGCGAGCGGCGGGGCAGTTCTTCACGCTTCTCCTCTGATACAATTCGGAATTTCTGCAACATAACGATGCGGCGTGATGTCAACTAACCTCAAAAGTCCAAATTGATACCCACTTAACTCCGCAAACAAAGCTCGGGGAGATGGAGTATTCCGTTGGCGTGTCTAGTTCCGGAAAATGGCGGCGAAACTAAGTTTTACTTGCAAAAGACGATTTTGGGGGAGACGAAATTGTGTCTGAAATGAGTAGCGCACGAGAACCGTTCTTTGGAAGAGACTGAGAAAGTGGTCGAAAATTGGTGAAGTAGTCATTGGGGATATTGTTCCATTTCCCTTTCCAATCGATTCCTTAATTCAATAGTCCTCCCGCTTAGAGCAAGATTAGCGGGTTGAAAAACACAGGTGAATAGCTTTTCTATGTTATACATCTTTACCTAGATGCTGCAGTACAACTGTAGAACGCGTTGCTATGTAGGCACTTCAAATTAAACGAGATTGTGTATACGATCATCAAATTACGGCACTTGAATGCAATCATACTCGGCTAGCATAGGGCAATGATATGAAAAGTACCAAGTGCTTCTTTACATTCATGTTGAAGGTGTCGTTCAGTTGGTGAGGCCATCGACCTTAAAATGAAATAGACGGACCATGTAGGCGGAGTCACTGTCGTAAGATCTCTGAAGGGTAACTCACAAATCGAATTCACCGATTGGCTATGGAACAGCAGACTAGTGTTTTTGATCACGGTGGATTGTCACTTTAACCAATCAATAATATAGGATTCATGTGTTTACCCACAACCACGTGACACATCTTGAAACCGAGAACTGGAAAATATAACATTAAGCTGCGGGTCCATGCTCCGTCTATTTCATTTTAAGGTCAATGAAGTGTTTCATTTTAAGGTCGATTTAAGGTGAGGTAGCAGCCTCATCATGGAGTCGACATCGACGGGAGTATTGGTTACTTGCACAATTATCTTGTAAGTGCCTGTCTCGGATGTATCAGTCGCTCGGTGATAGGATAGAGCTATGAGACTAGAGAAAAGTGTCTTCAGCGCTCTTGTAGTAAGCCTCGTACTCAGCGACCAGATACACATATTAGGTCTCGACGTCCTACTTATCCAAACCACTCGGCCCACATTCATGGGGTTGGGCCATAGACAGAATAATCCTTAGTCTATGGGTTGGGCTGCACGGCTATGGTGTTCCGAAGCTGTTTTAATCAATTTTACGGTTTTCTGAGCCGAGTTCTCCGGAGCGCGCTGTTTCCGATTTTGCTCATACGGTATTTTGTCTGCTGCTTTTCAAACCTGGTGAATATTCAAGTCTGGTGGCCTGTCTCACAGCATTCTGTCAGTTGGCAGTCGCTATTCCACTCCTCATTTTTTGGGACTACGGTATAAAAAAATGGGTGGAATTTCATGAAACCAGAACTGGAGGGTAATAAACTCTTCTATAGTTCAACTCCCGGTACTTGGCAGCATAATAACGTGGTTTTGAAGTATATTGCTTAAATTAATAGACTAGTAAATATGTATCTAATAATAACGTAACTATGTTTATGTTATTTATGCTTCCTTTCCCCACGTCAAACATCTAAAGAAAGCGTTAAGAAACCTCTAGACTGAAACTAATGTAGCGTAGCTTAACTAACCATGAATCCAAACTTAATTAGTTCTTATGGAAATTTTCAGCACATCTACAATTAATTATGCTATCAAATATATGAACACTTCAGTTTTCTTTAACTTTGCGGTAGAATGAGGTCCATCGGCCACCCTTCCTTGGGTCCATATTTGGAAAAGTCAATGCCTTCCTCGCATGTATTTCCACTTTAATTGGTTATATAATAGGTATTGTTTAATTCTCTTACGCTCTTGGTCCGCCTTTGGATGGGTTCAGGCTATTATATCTGACTATTCTAGTTTTATTAACCTTTTGACTACGGCTTTATATGTAACTGGAGCTATTCTTTCTTGGCGCGACTCTTACAACTTTCAAGGTATTATTGCTGTACCTTCCTTCCTTCCGATGGAAACAAACCCCTCCGTACCGGGTCATTTAAGACCCACAGCGGATTAGCCACGAATGACTAGGAAAAATCTCGAATTATAAAAATTAGGATAAAGGACCATAGGACGCGCAGCTCTAAATTCCCGCTAGACTAAGCGATGGTGTGTGAAATTCTTATAACTTTCAAGATACAACTGCTGTACTGGCCGCGGTCTAAATTCTCTATTGGCGCGATCGAGGTTCAGCTGCTGTACTGACCGTAGTCGGTCTAAATTCTCTATTGGCGCGATCGAGGTACAGCTGCTGTAGTGACCGTAGTCTAAAAAAAGATTAAAGTAAAGTTACATAAATATTCCTTAATTTTATACTCTGATATCATGGAGTGCGGTTGAATACAACATGCCGTGTTCCACTTCAATTTAAAAAAACCAAAAGTATCAAAACTGTCAATGTAGTGATCAAGATCATTACAGAATTAATCAATGTCTTGACATTCATATGAGGTGTTGGTTTCAAATAGTTGTATTGAGATTTTTTTGTGGACCAATTGATCTGAGGGTCAGGGTGTTGGCTTCTAGATCGAAAGGTTTCTAGTTTGATGCTTAGGCATGGATGTTTGTCCATAGAGTGAATGTGTGGCCTCTATAGATGGGTAGTGCCTTGCATGTATGTGAGGTGCAACGTGAACCCACCCCCTAGGTGCAACAGGCTAACGCCAAGTGGTTCACAATTCCGCCTCTGTGCTGTCATGATGATTTTAAGCACTTCTAACAAACTTAAATTTTCTGGGCATAGGTAAAAAAAAAATTTTTTTTTAATAGTGCTCCTCAAAGTGTTAAGAGTTAAACCAAAATGCATTGCTATAAAAAAGTTTTGATTATTTAGAACTCTATTTTATGTGGTATTTTGTTTTGGCAGACTAGAAATGTATATTTATTATATTTTAGTATTTATTTAGCTGGTATGGGTTGTTAATCAGACTAATTTTAATGCATTCAAAGTTTGATTTGGATTAAAAGCAATACTTCACCATTTTAGTGCCAGGAAAATAGCTTTGACAGGATAACAAAAAATCTGTTCAAAAAACTTTTTGAAGTATAAGATGTCTTCTTGTTGAACAAAAACAGTCATTAATTGCAAAAAAGGTATAAATTGAATGAAATTTGGAATTGCATACAGCAATGGAGCAAGATATAATAAAATTTTAAACGGTGCGAAATCCATTTTGTAACATTTTCTTTTTAGTATATCCTTTATAAGTTCGTGGTTCAAAATTATGTGATGATGTTTTTGGGATATTCTCTTCGAGTTTGACCGTTACCCATAGTACGCTATGTTGCTACAGTGCGACGTTAATTAAAATACCTACATACCTTCATAAATTCGGTTTGTAAATGGTTTCATTAGTGATGTGATTTGTGAAATATGTGATCTGTATGACACGAGAATAATTATTTTTAAACTGCTGGGAGTCTAATATGCATATTTACTTATGTACAGTTTACTTAATCTATTTTTCTCTGAATGCAGTGGTTTCTAAACATCGTGCACACACCCCTTTTTTACATGAAAGAAGTACCCTTCCAATTTTCATACGTCTAATTCATATATCAAATTTAAATCACAATTCTTCCAAAAATAAAATAAACATACTTTTCAATTACTTGAAAATGCGCATTGCTTCTGTTGATAGGTAAAGTGTTTAAGGTAGAGAATACAGTTTTGTTCATATTCAGAAGTGTTTTTGTAATTCGGAAACACGTCAAAAATATTATTTTTCAAATTTATTATCCACAACTTTAACTTTAAATTACTGCAGAGATTTGAATTTTCTGTCCTAGAGCATAAACCTTGCATTGATTTACTTGCACTTGGATTGGATTGGACGCCGTAGGAGGACACTGTCCATACACTATCTCACCTGTGCGGCTTTCAGCTGTATAGTCCGCCTTACGGAGGATAAGGTAGAGCCGAGCAATCCGCAATACATGCATAAAACATATAAGTACACAGAAAGAAGAAAGGCAAGTGAAGGGCCAAACATGTAAGCACAAAAATACATAATGACAAAAGAAAAGGATGACAAAATTGGAAAAATAACACAGAACAAAAACATAAACATATACGATAAACAAAAACCAAACATAGAGTTTCCCGTTTTTCTTAAATATACACCCAATACACTTGTTTCGGAAGGAATTTTGTGTCATAAACACGTTTATTTCTTACTAGCAACTGTGTGACCAGCACAGCGTTGCCCGTGACAGTTCTTTTCGTGGGGTCAGGTGTGACCACTGCTCGCTGACTCTCGCCAACCCCCGGTGATTGCTTCGTATTCCCGTTTGGTTTGCTTCTCAAACGAACTCCACGTTCAACGCCCTGATTACTTCGATGTGGCTACTATCAACAACGTAAATCAAAACAAACTAGAATCGGAAAACTTGGCATAGTTCCAAAAGCTGACGTCAATGGAAAAAACGTTCCGAAAATAGTAAAATTCGTTAATTCTTCATTCGAGGTTCGGGTGACGTCACATTCCGGAGGAAAGAAAGAACGCCAAAAAAACTAATAAATTAAATGCTTTAGATTAAATTTTAAAATACGGGCGCGATACAAAAATATCAAAATATTTGGACTATCTGTGTGCCAAATTTCATTATTGTAAGTGCCATTGATTCGTCATGACACTGAGTACCGAGGGACAAAGACTTCATTTTACAACAGTGGAAATTTAGTAGTATTAACTAGACACATCGCGATTTATTATTTTAACTAACTTTACTTTTCAATGTACTTAAGCTATAGAAGGCCACCAGAGAAGTATTTTATATTCTGAACTCACATTACACAATTTTGCTAAGAGACTTCCTTTTATTGGACTGATACTCTTGTTGCCATTAAAAGCTGTTACTCGTCCTCATATTTCTCATACCAGCATATTACTCTTTGATACAAGCATGCTTGGTATCAATTTGGAATTTCCTTTCATGGCATAATGCGTGAAGAATAGTTTTCAAAAATATAAATTTTGGTAACAGCTGGTCATAGAAGATATTCAACTCGCAGACCTTATTTCTGAGACCTAATAAACTGAAACTTGAGAGAGAGGGAGAGAGTCAATAAACATAAATTTTCCTGAGAACATAGTATTCATTCTATGCTAATAGTAACGAGATACAATATTCTATTATAGTCCAATGAATAAATATATTTTTATTCGTATCTAATTGGTGTTAGTTGGTTTGAATACTTTTGTTGAATTTGAAGAATTTGTATCCAAAAAGCATTAAGTCAAAATGACAAAATTCGACTTGGTTGTGCAATGTATACTAATATATTTCCAGTGATGAGAAGTTCCAAACCGAATTTAATTGTTCCAATACAATCAGATGGGGAAATTACACCTCTTACACTGAAATTTTCAGAATTCGCGTTTTTTCAAAGATCTAAAAACTTGTTTCAATGCGCCTCTTGGAAATAGCTCCGCATTTTCTTTTCCTGTTCGTTTTCTTTGTATTTATACTAGCCACGGCGTGGCTAGCCCGGCTTTACCCATGCCAGTTGCTTTTGTGAGGTTATTGGTTTGCTTCGCAAACCAAATGGGAATTCATAGCCTTGGATAACAGCCATAACGGAGTTGCCCGTGGTATTGGTTTGCTTCCAAAACCAAATGGGCGTTGACCGTGACAGTTCTTTTCGGGGGGGACGGGGGGTCACATTGCCCGTGGCGTTGGTTTGCTTCGCAAACCAAAAAATATAAATATTTAATTGATCGAAATCCGTTAAAATTTTCATTCTATCTTTAATGATCGCTGAGATAGAAAAAACACTGAAGAACGCCATCGATAACTTTAATAATTTCTTTTGTTTCACACTCGAATCCGTTTCTCAGGAAATCGAAATGAATGAATCTCGAATCAAACGAAGGTCATTCGAATCTGTTCGGTGACATCATGACGACGAGATGGTAGATGAAAAAACTTGGTATGATTTCAAAGGCTGACGTCAATAGGGACTTGAGGATGAAAAGTTTAAATTTTGTTGCTTCTTCATTTCCGAAAAAGCTGGAAGAACGGTGAAAAAAACTATTAAATTCATTTTTAAATGTTCTAGATTGATTTTTAAAATTCGCCGCGACACTAAAATTGCAGAAAATGTGGACTACCTGTGTTACAAATCCCATTACTGTAAGTGCCATAGCTTCGTGAGGACTTTGCGTACAAAAACACTTTCTTTTATAATATTAGAGATAACTGCAAAAATATGTCTTGTCTAAAATGAACCGATATCAGTAGTTTTAGACGCAGCTATAAATTATTTGGAATGGAATCCTACCAATTTATTTTTATCTGTTTAAAATATTCTTTCTCTTCATTACTATTCACAAATCCTCCGCAGCATAAGTTTTTGATCTCCGTTCACAGCTGATAAAAAAAAATCTCAAAACTATTACAATTTATTTTCATCTCGCGGTGTCGATGGGATGAGATGAAAATGGCATACCACACAGCTTTTGACCAAACCAAAATAAACGAACTTGCTTCTCGTGAGAGAATAACAAATTATCTCGCAATTAATTCCATCCACCCTTCACAGACGGTACCGTAGACAAAGGACGATCGCCAAACTCCCACGGCTCACAAAAACCCAGTCCTTCATTGCATAACAAAAAGCATTCCATCAACAATGATTAGCTCCATTTATGAAGCTCATTGCAAGGGGCTCATCTCGAAACGGTAGAAAAATGATAATTTACGATTCGTTAATAAAAAGCAATGAACCATTTTCCGTAACGGGCCTTTTAACAAACGCGTCTGCGAAAAGGCAGACAATAAATTCCGATTCTCCTAAAAGCTTAATCAGACGCTCAACAATGGTGAATAAAAAGAATTGTCATTCGAAGGTGGTGTCTTCCTTTATTCTGTGGTGCGCAGCGGTACGGATTCGTTATCCTCTGCGATTGCAGTTTGACCTCTTATGTCGATGTCCTCCCTTCGTTTAACGAAGGGAAGCCGAAGTGGCTGGCTTATCCTTCCTATTTCCCGTGATAGTACTCATTGTGCTGTCATGTAATTTGATATGACCTCGTTCGAATTTATAATTAATAGCTACTGTTCGACCGTCCCTTTGGGTGCAAATGCGAATAATGCGACATGGATTCGTTCGTAATGCGCACATTGCCTAATTTGTAATATACTGTTCAAATGCATGAATCGCATATTCCAGTGCTGTTTTGCTGAAAATGTCTTAAATATTAATTCCACCGTTTTATTGCAAACAAATTTTAAATCTTGGTGAAACTATATTCTAAATATAACAAGCGTATGTCCAGAAAAAGGGCTCGGAAGCTTCAACAAAATTCTTCTTTACGCTTCAATAAAATTTTTCTTGGACGCTTCAGTAAACTTTTTCTTGGACGCTTCAATAAAATTCTTCGTGGACGTTTCAATAATATTCGTCTTGGACGCTTCATAAAATACTTGGACGCTTCAATGAAATTCTTGGACGTTTCAATAAAAAATTTTTTGGACGCTTCAATAAAATTCTTCTTGGACGCTTCCATAAAATTCTTCTTAGACGCTTCAGTAAAATTTTCTTGGACGCTTCAATAAAATCTTTCTTGGACGCTTCAATAAAATTCTTCTTGGGCGCTTCATAAATATCTTCTTGGACGCTTCAATAAAATTCTTCCCATCTCATGTTGGGATATCAGGAAATGAAATTGTTGACAAAGCCGCCAAATCGGCCGAAAATAACATTAATCATACCATCCCTTATCGTGACTTAAAATCTAGTATTTACAAATTTTTAGAAGAGAAATGGCAGAACGAATGGAATGAACAAACGGAGAATAAACTCCACGCTATTAAACCAAATATAACTCAATGGCAGTCGCCATTTTAAGAAGACAGGATGTAATACTAACACGTCTCATTATTGGACATACTCGGATAACATATAGACACCTCCTCCTCGGAGAAGATCATCCCATTTGCAATTACTGCATTTGCCCACTAACTGTAAAACACATTTTAATAGAATGCTCTCATTTTAATAGTCAGCGACTTAAACATTTTACCTTGACTTTAGAAGAATTGGTTGGAGAGAATCCTCATCCAAACACTTTTAGCTTTTTACATGACATTGGTTTCATCCATCACATATAATTTTCAAAAGTATTCATTTTTTTATGACATGACTCATTTCATTTTATTATTAAATTTTATATCTGATTTCTTATCTTGAGTTTGGCATAATATGTCCCAGGAGGACTCAATGCCACAAAACCAAATCCAATCCCCAATCAATCAAATTTTTCTTGTACGCTTCAATAAAACTCTTCTTGGACGATTCAATAAAACTCTTCTTGGACGATTCAATAAAATCGTCACTGCTCGGCTCCCTAGTTTCATAAACCTAAGCCTTAGTCGACAAATGTTCTGTGAAAACCGCATCAAATTCCGTCAAGTGGTTCTACCCGATCAGGTCGTACAAGCAGGACGCCAGACGGGTATTCTATATCTTCGTTTTACTATCAAAACCTCATAAGTCTTCAAATCAAAAAATTTCAGGACTGATAAAAACTATATACCAAACTGTATACAGTTATAAGAATAGCGGTTTAAAATTTTTTCCCACAGAGAGCTGTTATAGCATGTAGACTCAGGCACTTTTGAAACGAGTTTTATTTCAATATATGTAATAATATTTAAAATCTCATGAACAAAAAAAAATTGAACTGACGTGTTTTGATAGCAAAATGACGATATGTAGAGATAAGATGGGTGAAAAATATTTTAGTTAGGTAGTTGATTGATGTCACACATGAGCAATACAACGGGCTATTGGCGTAGCTCTGGAATCAATCGCGAAGGGAAAGATCCAAGAACGACACAACGTAATTTTGAACCACAGTCAAATGACGAGAACACCTGAACTGCCTCCTACACACACTCTCCAAACTTCTACACCATGCCAACGAGAATGCATTTGAGTCCACGACAGATTTAATGTGCACCGGCACAAGTGATGAAATTGTGTTCGAAAAAAAAGTCAAATGACGTCACGCTAAGAATACGTACAGGAAATCCGTTGGAGAAGCACTACCGTTCCATACACGTTCCGTTGGAGAAACACTACCGTTACCTACATTTAGCTTGACATAAAATTGCTCTCATACCCGTCATGGAAACGATCTCAGAACCTCCCGATTCACATCGCAAGAATAGACTACATACCCACAGCCCCAGGTGCAGAATTATATTCAGTTTTCTGTAACACAACTTCGAGAAAATTGCAATTGTTCCGCAGGCATTTTGTCCGAATTTTGAAAACTGCAGTAAAATCAAAAACAGACGTGAAACGTAATTGTCGGCTAAATATGTATTACACTAGGGGGCTCCGCCCCCTGGTCGCTTACGCTCGCCAACCCCCGGGGATTGCTGCGCAATCCCATTTGGTTTGCTTCGCAAACCAACACTCCTGTCACAGATACCATTTGGTTTGCTTCGCAAACCAACATTACTTTCACAGAGTGAAACTATCTGAATAATTCGTATTATGCTGATTTCACTTTCCGGTTAATGACGTCACAGCGAGGGCTTCGCTGCGTCTCGCTTACGCTCGCCGACCCCGGGGATTGCTACGCAATCCGTTTGGTTTGCTTTCTCAAACCAATACTTCTTTCGCAAGTGATTTAACTTTTTTTTGCTTTAACACTTAATGCACCCTAAACTAATAGCCGCATCAGTAAAAAATCTTCTGCATCTTGTTCCCTGTACAATTTTAACTAAACATTGTTAATATCCAAACTTTACGATCTGTACTTTGTCGGTAAACTGTCTTGAAAACAGAGGGAAAAAAGCGAGCCTTTTTCCTCGCTAAATAAAAAGAAATCGTTTTTATGGCAATTGTTGCTACGATAAATTTGATATCTGGCAAACCCGATAGTCAAAAGTGTAACCCACTACTGCTTTCGGAAGCAGCTATGCGAACTGAAAAATACGAAATTTGTGTCACCAACTTTTGATTGCATCGAATTTATTTATGAACCAATTTTAAAAATAATTGTACCGTAAGAAAGAGTATATTCTGAGGTATACTGCAATATTTTTAAAATTAAAAATTAACAGTAATACTATACAGATATGACCATTTTAGTTTTGTATCGGAAGTTACGATCTGAAAGTTCCGAAAATTGTATGACCCACTTTTATTTGCATCGATTTTATTTATTAACCAATTTGAAAAATAATTGTACCATAAGAAAGAGTGTAATGTAATGTATTCAGTGATGTTTTCAAATTTAAAAAGTAATGGCTTTTGCCGTAGACAAAACGGTTTTAACAATAAGTAGCGAAAATATCCAAAGATTCCGAATTTTGTATGACGAACTTTTGATCGCATCCAATTTAATTATTAACCGATTTCAAAAATAATAGTACCGTAAGAAAGAGTATATTCTGAGGTATACTGCTATATTTTAAAAATTAAAAACTAGTAGTAATTAGATATAGATATGGCAGTTTTAAAAAAAAGTAACAAAAATGTCCCGATTTTTCCTGAATTTCAAAAAAATATTATCAAGAACCAAATTTAAATTTAAAAAAAACCTCGACGAGCTGCAAAAATTTACGTTGAGAGGTACTCTTAAAAAAAACTCACGACTGAAGACTGAAAATTTGAATGTGTTTTGCTCACTCGCGGAAGAAATTTCACTTCTTCAACTTTAACACTTAATAAAACCTAAACTAATAGCCACATCGGAAAAAAATCTTAATAATTATCCAGGGAATACGATGAAGAACAAAGCATGTTAATTTCATTTTTTTCCGATCAGTACTTTCTCGGGAAACCGTCTAAGAATCGAGCTAAACAACACAGTTTTCAATTCTGCGGCGGCGGCGGCGGTAACATTTTTTTAATATAGAGAGATATTTATAATAAAACATCAAAATTAGTTAACTTACTTCATTTGAAAGCAAGGCATACTTTCAGAATTTGCAATTCTGGTCGATAACTTTTGAAGTTAAATATTTTGTCATTGACATAGAAGATGTGCTTTTTATAAAATGTTTGTGGTAATTTGGGGCAGTGTAGGGAGGGTGTTCCGTTGCTAGAGAACAAAAAAAAGTGTGGCAAGGAGTGCGCTTTGCACTGTAGAACATCGTAACTTATGATTAAAAAAACAACAGGTCGCAATTTTGATAAAATTAAGGAAAAATTGTTTGCAAAGACTTTGTTCTACGACGTACGTCCCCTACCCCTACTAGGCCACATACTACTCTACTAGGCCACACGCTACTCTACTAGGCCACATACTACTCTACTAGTTTATATACACACTAGTCTACTCGAGGCCCCCTGATGAGACTACATATCGAGTCCAATTCGGAAAGATTTCTAACTATGTATCTAATACTGTCAATGAAATTAATAGAATCAGGGTACGAAAAATTCACGATTCTTTTAAAATCAAATTTATGATTTAAATCATATTTTTTAAATTTTAATTAGATTTTTATGATTTCAATTAATTTACTGTCTCTATAAGTTTAAACTTGTTGAACATGAGTCATGAAAATCGCAGTACAGTTTCTAGATTATGTTGAATTATGTTAAAAATAGGATGATTTATGAAATATAGAGAGCAGTGTAAATATTTGAGATTAAAAAATTAAAAAAAGCATTATTGGGCCTTGTTTGCATTTATTCCCTCTTTTGAATTCTACTTTATGGTACAAACCCACAATACTTAGTAAGGGGATATATACTTTAAATTTTAAAAGCTATCAATTTTTATTGATAACAATAATTTCATTAATTTTCTTTCAAGTGTAAAAATTGCATGTCAAAATGTTCAATACATTATTTCAAAGATTACAGCTGTCTTAGTAAGAGATCTTTAGGAATGACTATGTCTTCTACAGAATGTGAGTAATAATCTCTCCAACGTGAGATATACGTATTAGAAATGAACCGATAATGTTGGTAACCCGATCACGAATAATCAAAATGGAGCACAGAAAAACACTTATGAAGCAGGGCGGAGTGTTACTTATTCCCTAAATAATTTCTCCAACTTAGTCCTACTGCATACCAATCGATAATATTATTTCTAGTGTCCTCAAATAGAGCGAGGGAAGGAAGAAGTTATTTTCAGTTAAAATTAGGGGTGCTACTGAGTAGAAACACATTTTAAAACTTACTATTTACTAACAAATATCCTGTCCCAGGATATTTCATTTTCGATATAACTATTGAACTTTAATAGAGAAAATTGAAAGCTTGGTTTAAATCATGGTTTTTAATAAAAATGATTTGATTTAAATCAAACTTATTAATTTTAAACCATGAATGAAATGTATGCGAAGACGCAATACCATCCATTTTTTCCTGAGAAAATATTTTCATTATAGTTTTACCTCTGGTGTACGAGTTATTTAATTAAGGGTTTAAAATTTTGTTCTAAATGCCTCAAGGGGAGAACAATTCCACATTATTTAAATAATTTTATTCATATCATATTCGTGCAGTCAGGTTTTCAAGCATCTGATTTATAAGTAGTCCGTGAAAATAAAAATAAAATATAATCAATCTCCTTCAAATCGCAATTTCGAAAAATTCTTTACTCTTACTGTTCGATGAAGAAGGTTTTAAAACGATGATGTAAAAATGACAATGAAATTACAAGAAATGGATCATTAAAAATCTCCACCCATTTTAGGATTGGTGAAAACATCACGACTTTAGTAATTTCAAGCAGCTTATTAAAATATACAAAAAGGCCTGAAGAGTAAGGTAAAAGAGTAAGAAAATGTTGAATCCCCGAATTACTTTGAGTATTACCATTTCTTCGTCAATAATATTCTCACCAATTCAAGACAACAATGTTCTTCAGCTTTTATGTTTTTTTAAGTAACTGTGGACCCATGTCCTGTTCTCCTTTTCCATCTCAATAAGATTTCATGCCTTTCAAAACCAGTTAGCATCTCAGAATCTTCGGATTCTAACACAAAATTAAAACATATGTTATATGAGAGGGTTTTCTATTAAGTTAAATGTAGATGGCGTTAGTATTTTCGTGATGACGTATTTCCTGTGTGTACCCGGTATACAGCAACCAGAAACGAACTCCCGGACTTCTAGTAGTTTGTTTACTCTGAAAATCTCTCTCAAACTTGCAATTCTTCAGTTTTATGAAAACAGTTTTAGCAGTGGTCAGCAGAAATTTCAAAAGGGAGGGCAAGTGAAAAATTCAAGACCATCCTAATTTAGATTTGTTCCTTGAAATTATGCTTGAAAACGGCTGACATTTTCGACTTGCTGCAGTGAAAAAATATTTTTCCATAGATTTTTATCCTCAGTTGCAAAACTGTATACAATTTGCAGGAGTAGAAATATATTATTAACAGTTTGAAAATTGTTTTATACTTTTATTAATAAGGAGTTGGAAACACATTTTGTGTGTTTTCAAAACATCTTTGCAGTGGTCAGTCTAAAACTTGTCTCTAGTGGCGGGATCTAAAACTGCTCTAATATTATACAAGAAACTGTTTGTGTCTTGCACGCAAATTTCTGACGAATCTATGGTACTTACAGACAGGTAGTCCGAATTTTTTGAAATTTTTGGGTCGCGGTCGAAGTTTAAAATTTAATCTAGAACATTTAAAAATGAATTTAATGAAATTTAATCATTATTGAATATGACGAGATAAGCGGTCGAAATAACCCCCAGGTGGGATGATAACTTTGAAACCCTTCGAAATGGAATCTTGCGTAAGCTACCGAGAGTCACAATTCCCATAACCTGGCTATGCCAAATGCCAATGAGTCATAGTGCCTTGTCAGTTCAGTCACTTCGTCGCGAAACTGTCTCCCCTCTTTCAAATGTTTCGAATTCTCGACAGTGCAACGAAAAGAGGAAGGAAACATTCTATTTGAGACAGCACAAAAGGCAACTCTGAACCGCAGCGCTGCAAGACACCTTGCAAATTGGACTCGTGCTGCGAAGTTCTCCAGCGACCTGTACCTGTGCAAAGACTGGGGACCGCCTACTCGTGGACAGGAAGTGAAGCAAGAAGGACCTGAGATTTTCGTTCTGTTTTTGGGCAGCAGTCGAACCTGGGAGGTTGGCTCCCCCAGGAGGGAGGGTTTAGTGGTGCGTTTAATCCGGTGTTCTTCGGGCCTAAGTATGCGAGAAATCGAAATGCCGCTGAAGATTGGGAGCGTGGGATGAGAATTAGAGCTCTTTGGGGGTCTCTCAATAAATCGGCATAAAAGACTGCTGACAGAAACTCATAACAATGGGTGGAACAAAAGTGTTTCCTCCTTGTCTTGGAAACTTTTAAGGGAGCGGATCTCAACTTTCTTACCATCGTGGTGTATATCTGTACGCAGGGGCGCACCTACGGAGAGGCCTGCGGAAGGTTAAACCCCGTCCAGAAATAGATTCAAAGAAGCGAATAAATTCTTAAATTAATTGGGTTTTCTTTAAAAAATCGTGAATGAAGACGATTACGACACGACTCTGAGATTTAATTTTAGGCGGATAAGAACAAATTTTATGATCGACAAAAAATTAAAATATGTGACGGCCAGATTAATCTTCTTATAGGAAGTTCGTCATCTGACCGTGGTTCAAAATTACATGGTGTTGTCATCGAATCTTTCATTTCGGAACTGATCCCGGACCCTCTCCAATAGACTGCTGTGTGACTCCAGTGCGACGTTGATTAACTACCTACCTACCTATCTTATAGAAAGTTTAAGTACATCTGATAAGGATATTTAAGCACCGAGGATTGCTATTCATGATGTACCAAAGTCTGGCAAGATTTGACGACTTGTCGCCAGTTATCAATTATGGATTTCGAAGGAAATTTGAAGGGACACTGCTGAACCCAGGGAATATACGGGGCGAACAATAAGAAGATGCTAAAAAACTTGTAGATTAAATGTCTTCAACAAATTCACTTGATTATACAGACACCTCACTATCTCTCTACTATTTACAGCAATGGATTCTTTCCAAATTCTTTCTGTCATTGATTCCACTGAAAATTTATTGGGTATAGAGATTTAAGGATGCTATTAAGTCTCCCATATATTGTGGGTGATTCAGGCTTGAGACACTAAGGAAAGAGGTGCACTCTTAGACCTGATGAAAACGAGACTTCCTTAGCCTTAGTGATATCCACAACTTTGTTAAGTTTGTTGTCAAAAAATCGTTTTTTGATACAACGAATTATGTTAGTTAAAATACAGTCCAATAATAGAGCTATCGGAACAACAGATGGTACTGACAAAAATAGAGCCGAACTGTCTTTGGAAAGAGGACATTGAGCCAATAAAAATTTTCGTCTGCGGTAGCTTGGTTTGAAAAGTAGCGGATTAACAACCGGAGGATTGCGAGTTAGAAACCATCGTGAACGTGAAAGACTGGTACACGTTAAATCTGACCTTGTCTGGAATGTCCACACATTTTCGTGATGTGGACGTTTGGAGAGTGGGGTTCCAGCTTATTGTGTTTATCTCGTCTTCTGACCGTGGTTCAAAATTACTAGGTGTTGTAATCGAATCTTTCCCATAAAGGATTGATCCCGGACCTTCGTCAATAGCCCGTTGTGTTGCTCTAGTACGACGTTAATTAGAAATTACCAATTACCGAATTAGAGGAATAAGTAAACATAATTTAATGGCGGGTAATTGGTATTTTTTAGTTAACGTCATACAGACACAACACAACGGGCTATTTACCACGGTCCGGGATCAATCCCTTAAGGGAAAGAAACGAGGACAACACCTCGTAATTTTGAACCACGGTCAGATGACGAGGCAACACCTGAGATGGGGTACATTAAAAAGACTGTAACTTCAAGGAAAAAGAATATAATCTTGCCGATATGTTGTTGTTTCTTATGCCTACACTGGCAGACCAGAGGAATGCCAGGCCCGTCTAAGACGGCAAGAGGCGAGGGGGGTGCGCCTTCCATGTTATTGAGCCCCATTGGGAGGAAGTCCGACTTTGCTCGACATACATGACACATCCGTTTTACAGGAAGGTCCCTTTCATACATTCATTCACTCACACATATCGTAATTTAGATCCCAATCAGAGGGCGATAACCCCCTGATCAGGTACCCCCAGAGGTATTGATTTGGTATGGGAACATGGGGAACATTGTGACCACGACCTATTTAACGTGCCCCAGTCACCATTAGTGAACACGACGGTCTTTAGCCAGTTCGAAGCGCCGATCTCGCAATCATCAGAATTGGAGGCTCCGCCGAGGACAGAACCCACAACCCTTCTGATGCGAGTCCGACGCTCTACTGACTGAGCTACCGCGGCTCCTCTTGCCGTTATAAAAGGGTTTAGTAAGACCACATCTAGAATATGCTGTACAATTATGGGCTCCATATATGAGAAAGGATATAGAATTAATTGAAAGGGTTCAGCACAGAGCTACAAAATTAATAAAGGGGATAGCAAATCTCGACTATAATAAACGTTTAAGTAAGCTAAACATGAATACACTGGAAAGAAGAAGTAGGAAGGATTTGATTCAGCTTTTCAAGTTGGTAAAACAAGAGGACACAGAGGGCTTAAATTTCAATAGGAATAACAGAACAAGGGGCCGTGGGTATAAATTGAATAAGACACATTTTAATCGGGATTTAAGGTAAACCTACTACTTTAATTGGGTAATAGACAATTGGAAAGCGTTGCCAGAAAATATAGTTAATTCAAAGGGAGTGCACGAATTTAAGATAAAATTGAATAGTCAGTAGGAATTGAGGAATTCATAAACAAAGGACTAGCCTTGTTGGGCTTGAGCCTGTAGCTGGTCGTCAATATTTGTATTTGTATGGCACCCCACTCTCCAAACTTCCACACGAACCCATCGTGAGGACTTTCGGCCATGTCAGATTTAAGGTGCACCAGCTGCCTCTACACCATACGCTTACAAACATCCATGCCCGGTCCCGGATTCGAACCAGTAATCTTCCAATCTAGAGTCTAACATCTTAATCACTATGCCGGTTGGTCGTCAATTTAATGAAGGGATCTTGCTATGCTCGCCAAACGCGCGTTGAAACGCCTCATGTAAACCTGGCCTATGTTACATGCGCAATTAAAAAGTAGATGGAAATCTATTTTCCCAGCTCTCTGAACACAGCAGTTAAAACAGATTTAAGTAATAGAACGCTTTAATTTGTTTATCGCGGAAGTCCCGCCACTTCCCAAGGTCGAGTCCGCCAGTTGTGTGGGAACTACGGTACGAAAGATTTCGAGGTCTGCGCGAAAAGCGGAATTAAAGCACTAATGTTTCTACCCGCCCAGGATATGTTGAAAAAACGCTGGCCGATGTTTTGTCTCGCTTTTAGCTTCCGATGGGAAAAGAAAGACGGAAACGAGGATCACGTCGAGCGGATTCCTTTGATCTTGTTATCTTTCTTTGCGATTAGCAGGAGTGTGTCTTCAATTTAACCCTCTAAGCGGTTCAGAAGAGATATCTCGTCTATCAAGATAGGGCCAATTTGATTATTTAATATTTTTGTGATAACGAGATCAAGATCTGGTTAGATTTCTTCTAAAGACGAAATGTCTCGTCTGTCAAGATCTGGTTAGAGTTGTTCTAAAGACGAAATATCTCGTCTGTCAAGATCTGGTTAGAGTTGTTCTAAAGACGAAATATCTCATCTATCAAGATCTGGTTAGAGTTCTTCTAAAGACGAAATATCTCGTCTATCAAGATCTGGTTATTCTTCTAAAGACGAAATATCTCATCTATCAAGATTTGGTTAGAGTTCTTCTAAAGACGAAATATCTCATCTATTAAGATCAGGTTAGAGTTCTTCTAAAGACGAAATATTTCATCTATCAAGATCAGGTTAGAGTTCTTCTAAAGACGAAATATCTCATCTATCAAGATCAGGTTAGAGTTCTTCTAAAGACGAAATATCTCATCTATCAAGATCTGGTTAGGGTTCTTCTAAAGACGAAATATCTCGTCTGTCAAGATCTGGTTAGCGTTCTTCTAAAGACGAAATATCTCATCTATCAAGATCTGGTTAGAGTTCTTCTAAAGACGAAATATCTCGTCTGTCAAGATCTGGTTAGAGTTCTTCTAAAGGCGAAATATCTCGTCTGTCAAGATCTGGTTAGAGTTCTTCTAAAGACGAAATATCTCGTCTGTCAAAATCTGGCGAGTTTTGCAACTTAGGAGATACCTTTTCGACACAACCTTTAGGAGGGTTAACCATCAGTAGTGTTAATAATTCGAGATGAGCTTTCTTTCTTTTTTAAACGTTGTTTGAAATCATTACTGGGACATTTTTTTATGATGCAAAATTTTAATGATATGAAAAATTTATTTATATTAATATAGAGACTAGCTTGATTAAAAAATTACATTGAATGCATTGAGTATTTACATCAACTTTGATTAGATGCTTCTAAGGTCAACGAAAACTCCATTCAAATAGCAGTCAAACATATCGTCATTTAAAAAAAGTAACGAAATTAACATATTCCATTACAAATTGAAGTCAGATTACATTTAAATGCTTGTAAATATACATACTTGAAGCAGGATATAAATAAAGTATGCAAGAGGGGTAATTAGAGCATTTTGAGTTATAAAGTGAGTAATCTTCAGTGAATAATATTTCAAGTAATTAACCCTGATTAATTTAAAATAGCGAGCATCAAAAACGAGTAGATATACTGGCATAAGCAATAAATACATTCCGAAAATTGTTAGAAAATTTTCTTTTTAATCTCATAGTTCGATTTGACTCCAACCTATCATCAAAATTATCTCTAATGTCATCAAATAAAGAAGGCAAGTGTCATACGTTTGATTTTGTTTGTCGCTATGGTCATTTTTTGCTACGTGAGGGTCAATTCAATCTAGACATAGAGCTTAAAGAATCTTATACGAAAATACAACTACAAATTTTCTATAACTTCTAAGTAATTGCCGTTAAAATTAAGTACAGCATTATATATATATATATATATATATACTTGTAAGAAATTTAAATCAATAAAACCTAAAGCAAAATGATATTTTTTTAAACCTAAAGTTGTGAGAAGTCAGTTTCTAGTTAACATCCTTGATTTTCACCGCAAAAATCCAATCAGAGACTGCTGATGTCCGATCCTATCAGCAGGTTTCTTATACAATGATTGTTGAATGGTGTTAGTCATGCACAATGGGTACCTTCAGCACAGAACATTCTCCGCCAACCCACTCTTCTCTCTAAGACTAGAATTCAATCCAAATAATATGCGCAATTGAGCCTTGCAAGTGGTCTATCATTCTCTCCCTGTTCAGTCTTATTTTTCCGTCTTTGTAAAAGACTACCTCATGCTCTTAGACAACGCTTGAATCATCCACATAGAGTTACCAAATTTTGTTGAGCCTTCTGTGCTTTTAGAGATGAAATCAACTATATTTTTATGTGAAAAAGACGACGGGACAAGAGGATTAAACTTAGAAGATTGTCTAAAGCTAAGCATAATATTTTTTTTGCTTTCGACTCAATCCAGATGTCCTCTGTTGTCGATGTACTCTACGCCATGATATTAGCATAATTTTACGCTGTTCTTTGAGGATTGAATCTTTCTTTGATACGTATTGAACTGATCAGAATAATTACGTATCCTCTTTTTGTAAAAATTGTAATGTGCCATTTGTATACACCCATCACAGGTACTTATTCAGAAAATAATAAACGATGGTTTCGAGTTTTCTCCCGGTTTCTTATTCCAATTAAATCGGCGTTTTTTTTTAAATAATTGTTTTCGACCTTTTACAAACATGTCTATGTGTATTTTAACTCGACTTCTCTCTTTTAATTCGAACCTCCGATTAAAAATTTCGAAGAGAGGATTTAAGGCCCCCATGAAGTTCGTAGTGGGAGTAAAGAATTTTCCGCTTTGCATCAAGTGCACCTGACCATTTTATTTCCTGTATTGGAGTTGCTAGGGAGGACTTCTTAAAAAGTTCGGGGTTAGTTCTAAAATGAACTAAGGAATTAGTCTTTTGAACCTAATCTAGCTCAGTCTAATCTAAATAGGATAAATAAGAAGACAGAGTTAAGACAATTTTCGATTTACATTGATTAAATTAGTTTCAGAATGTATTTAATTTTAATGATTTGATCTTTTTTGATCGTGCTTTCTTCAAAAGAAGCTACTGCTGGCAAAGAAATTATTCACCGCTTTTTGTTATAGGCAGTGAAAATGCATCTGCTCAGTTCGAATATTCAACGCTTAAGTTTTCTTAAGAATATTCAACGCTCAAGTTTTCTTAAGGGAGACCCGTAAGGAAAAACCCAAAATTCGTATTATTCATTTTACATAACCTATTTTTTTAGTGATAATTAAACACATATTTTAAAATAATAATCAACCAACAAATTTAGTTTTTATTTGCAATTATATTTTATATTGCGATTTTAATATGTTTTTACAACCGATATACACACTTTTTATAAACCCTACTCCTCTGTCAATTTTCAATATTTTAATATAAAATAAATTTTTGCAAAATTTTTATAGTATATTCAAAAGACCTAGGGAGAGATTTAAAAAATTTTATTTACGAGTTTTCATAAAAACAAAATATTTTACTTGTTATGTGTTAAATTTCTATAAAAATAACCAATTTTTATGTTTATTAATTTTCATAAATTTTTTTGAACTATTCATGCAAAAAATCTCTCCCTGTGTCTGTTATTCAAACCTAAAACAACAAACTAAACTAAACAAATAATAAAAACTAAACAATTAATCAAAACCTAAAACATGTAAACAGTTTAACTCTAAGTGCATTTATCAAAAAGCTTTGATCTTTGAAGCTTTGAAAGCACCTTACTTTTTGCAATTACTATTTGTTTTAGTACATTCTATTACATTAAGACTCTTATCAAAACAAGAGTTTTTACCGTAAGCTCGTATGTATTTTTTTAAAGCCAGTTTTATATCTGATGACAACTGAGTGATTTGTGATAATTGACTGAAAAATTATTCATTTCTTGTTTAATGAACTGAAATTTTTTTTTTATTGGATCAGTACTATTGTAAATTAAACCACCACTGGAAAACCACACCTTTTTTTTCTGTAATCGAGTCGTTTTTGTATTGATACGCATGTGACAAAATTAAGCGTTTTTTTTCAATGGCGTCACCACATGTTTTGCATGAGGACCTGTATTTTGTCATTTAGCTTTCGCCGAATGATAGAAAAACCAGGAGCCTACACCTTAAGGGTATTTAAAATGTTTGGGATAGTCGTCGGTAGATACACTATGATATAATGTTGCATATATGGAGGTTTTCATGGAAACCGAAGCCAATGGTTGGCAGTCGATTATGTAGTTGGAAGGTCAAATAAAAGTTAAAAAACAGCTGTTAGCAATTTCCTTCGACTTTGAAATTTTGTCCATTTGTTCTTGAATATATGATGCATGGTTTTATCAAACAAACCATAAAACACTTTTTAAAATATTTTTTCTTCAAAATTTGGGGTTCGGGTCTTCTTTAAAGAATATCTCAAAGTAATGTAAATGCATTAATAATTTATTTCATTGTTGAAATAAGGCTATTTTTTTATTTCGTATAACACAAACTACGGATAATACGAATTTTTTTTACAATTCCGTGAAATTCATCTTATTGAAATTTGACTGTATTTTTTCGAATCATTAGTCTTAAAACATACTCTAATTCATATCACATCAATAACTCCTTAAAACATGCATCTTTTCTCTTACAATTTATTTTAGTAAATTTAAAGAAGATTGGATGACATTAATTACAAACTTTAAGAAATGGCTCAACTCTAAATCAATGTTTTTTAATGTTCTTTGTAACCATTCAGTTATGTATATTTTACTATCACACAGTTAAAGATATGGAATCATCACCAAATTACTTACTTATTCCATCAAAATCAAGCTTTCTTGACTCTATCATTGAAATTATCAGAAATGTATGGACCATTTCATTACGGTACAAATGGTTCTCCCAATAATGCAAATCGTATATGTTCTGCTTCTGACCTTGAGGTATAAAACCCATATCAACCACCTGCTTCTGACATTCTGACAATCCTTTTCATTCTTCCTATTTTTCAATGCATGTTCATTCCAAGACGAATACCATAATGATCTATATCCTTTGCAGCTTATAGGATCAAAGCACATTCTAGCGAAAATGATCAATCTGAAATTTGCTTCGTTTAGAAATGCGGTAGGTAATACGCCTTTTCTGTAATTTTTCTATTGCACACCCTATAAACCCCTTCAATCCTCTGTCACTATGAAATATGGATAACCCCTTATCTTTAGTAGTGGAGTTAAGCTGTCGTGGGAAAGCGCAATTGCCCTTCCCTCACTGAATAATGTGGATAGTCCGTACCTCCCATAAGTTATCGACCATTTCTTACCTAGGATGAATCAAATGATTGATTTAACGTGTCATATTGATTATAATGATTGATTTAATGTGTCCAATTTTAGTCTTGCAATCATTCAGTTTGCTTGTAACTTATCAAGATGAGTGTCATGTTAGTCGATGGGTAAGAAGTTTCCGCTTGCTGGAAAATTAAACCAATTGAACAGATAAGAACATTTAAACCCCGAAATTTTCTATCAATGACACATCTAGGTCATCCTAGTGCTGTACATTGAACATGTGTCTGGGGCAATAGCTTAAATTACAAAAAGGCGCTTTTGGGGAAGAATTATTTTCGAGTTATTTCGTATTCACACGTTATTCATACCATAACTTCGGATCTTTCTCTTTCCGATTTATCCAGGATCGTCGTTAATAGCCCGTTGTGTTTCTCCAGTACGACGTTAATTAAAATACCTACCATCAAATCATAATTAATTGTAGAAAATCGAAAGGTAAAAAACTAGAGTTTTGTATCCTTTTGGCACATACAACTATGTTTAAAAGATTGATAGGTGAACTAAAATATTCTTTAAAAGTAAATTACTCATTAAGTAGAGTTATAACTATCAGACTATAGTTATATTGTACAAGGGGGAAAAGAGAGAAAAATCCTTTGAAATAAATTTGGGAATATTGAATCATTCATTTAATTAGCCCATACAACATATTCTATGTGTGAATTGAAGGCTTGTAAAACAAACAATATAAAATTTAGCTCATTTTTCTTCCAATTCATGGCAAATACCTTTTTTTTTTGCAAATGGGCACTTGTGACAAAGTAAAAAAAAAAGGGCCCCTCGGTGCCCACTGTTAATATCAGTCTACTATCAGTCTAAATATACTCTTGAAGAAACAGAAGATTATTAATTTTGATTATATTAGTTTCTAGTCGTAGGCAGCGCAGGTTCGATTCCTTTGAATATATTTCTCTGTCAGTAAAACCTTACTTGTGTGTGTGCTTGTTCAGTGCTTGACGTCGTCTGTCTTGTGTTTGGCGCAACATGGTCATAACAACCAACCAATCTACTATTTCTATTTTTACACACATTTTATGTGAATTACGCTTAACCTTCTGTTAAATTCACTAATCTATTGATGTCTTTGTATTGTATCGGTGCTTAGCATCATCATTTTCTAGTGCATTCATTGCTTTATAGAAGAATCATATCAGGCTTTGATGGCGACATTTCGTATAAAACTGTAATTTCAAGCAAATAATTTTTAAATTTCAGCTGTAAAGTCAACGACCTACTATATTTAAAGATGAAAGGGAAACGACTCATTACCTCTTCCTATGCAGTCCAAGGCCTAGCTTGAGTAATACCTCGGGGGGATGATAGTAAAAAAACATGCATTTCAATTTATGGAACCGAGGTCATAAAATTTCTATATATTTCGACTCCTGACGATTGCGATGGTAATGAAATCACGGAAGATTGAGTGTATATTTTGTTTATTATGATTTGATTTCTAGGTGTTTCTCACGTTCTTCTTTTCTCACGCTGTGGCCTTGTAGAATTTAGAGCCGCAAGGAGAAGATAAAAAAACGGGCTCGGAATTTTCAATGTACTCCGAGCACCATTGATTTTACGATCGTATGTGTCCCTGAATGAGTACCAGCAAATAAAGTTCTTGAAATGAAATTCGGAAAAAAACACGAATGGAATTTTCGCCTTATCTCGCTACTCAATGATTTCTGAAGAGCAATGTTATATTTTCATACAGGAATAGGTATACTTCTTCCCAGTTTAGTAAAACTATCTTTCAATCCAATGTTCTTACAGGGGTCGTAGTAGCCTTGTTGGAATAGCAACGGATTAGCAACCGGAGGGTTGCGAGTTCGAAACTAGGTCCAACCAAATACCATCGTGTACACAGGGACTGATGCGTGTTAAATCTGTCGTGGCCTCAAATGTCCTCCCGTTGGCCTGGTGTGAAAGTTTGGAGAGTGGAGTGCCAGCTCAGGTGTTACCTCGTCATCTGACCGTGGGTCAAAATTACTTAGTGGTGCTCTCGATTCTTTCCCTTGGGGGATTTAGCAAGGATCGTCGCTAATAGCCCATTGTTTTGCTCTAGCGTGACGTTTACTATCTACCTGTTCTTGCAATATGTTGGATAAAAACGATTTTTTTTAAACTTTAAATGTAAGGTAGCTTTAGAGTATATGGTAGTTTTTAACTTTAAAAGTTATACGCACAAGAAAGTTTACAGTTTATGTTTTTGGACTTGGAAAATAATGGAGAGAGGGAACTTATAGGTAGGTTTCTGGTTCTTGGTTCAAATCCGGACTAAAGCGTGGATGTTTGTCCTATGGAATGAACGTTTTGCCTCTCTATAAACTTGTACCTAGAATGAGTGGTATGTATTTGAGGTGTAATGGTAATCTAACTCCTATTGTGTACCAGATTAATGCAAAGTGGTCTTAAATCTGCCATGATGAGCAATGTTCAATTAACCAGGAATTGAAAAAAAGTATTTAATAGCTGCGCGTCTCTTTATCGGGATACTTATGGATCAAAGGTTTTAAAAGCAGTTCTCGTGGAATTTAAAGTTGGGGTTTTGTTTAGTTCCGAAAATTGTTCGATGCCATCTTGAAAATTTGTTATCCATAAATCAAAAACTCATCCAAGCTTTACAAAATATTTGTCTTTTTCTCTGTTATAATACTGAATTTGGATTTGGGCAGTACATGGAAGGGGTAGTTTTGAAATTGTTTATAAAGTCTAAAGACTACCAGACTAAAACTACCAATAAGTATCACTTTTAACGTCTAGAACAAATCATGTATTTTACTATGCTCCCGGGACTATGGTAAAAAAGCTTCTACTGTATGGAAATTTGTGAAGATTTTAGTATTGTATAGCCGGATACTCATTAGCGATCTACCTATTAGTACCAAAAATATTCACCATGTATTGCGCTAAAGCACATCAATTGAATTGAGTAACAAGCTAAAATTAATTTGAAAAATACAAAAGCTATCCTGTACACATTTGATAAGCACTATTCCTTTTCCTTCACTTTGAAAAATCAGCTATTTTGAATTTTGTATTTTCTTTGTTTAGATGCATGGAATTTTCCCATTGTCCTTGCGTGGGGTATCTCTGTCAAATCAACCTTCATAAAACACAGTTATACGGGGGAAAATTTAATTTGAAACTTATAAAATAAAAACCAAATCACATTTTGCTATTACAAAACTCACGTGATTTTGACACTTCCGTGTGATTGACACTGAAGTTTCATTGTGAAAAAAACAGTGATATATGCAAAAGAAATAATAGCGTCCCTTGATCACTGTAAAGTTTGACACTGGACCATCCCATATCAGGAACAGGGGTGACATCATGGTACCGGGGCTAAAAGAGCAAGAAAATGCGTGAGAATTGTGTTACACACACACTCTCTCTTACACACATGCCGTGTGCAATCGGCTTCCTCTCTGAGCCGCGTGCTCATTAGCGAGCTGCAACATGTCAAGCAATAACTTCAAATGAGGATGATTCATTCACAGTCATGGTGCAACATGAATGCTACCGAATCCGCAAGAACTAGCGAAACCAGGATCAAAAGCGAATAAGATCTTCAGTACCAAAAAACTCGAAACACTCTGAGGCAGTGTTCAATCGAAATAAAACAGCAAATGTGATGTGCTAATGAAGACATAAATAAATTATCCCGATGTAAATCTAGAGAACTGTTTGTTATTGTAAAATTACATTGGAAAGGTCATAAATTAGTAAGTTTTCAAGCTCCCGCTGGTGATGATACATGCCGATATACGGTTTGGCATGGAGTCTAATGGAGTCCTTATGCAATCCTGTGGCAAATTAAGCCATGCATTCTGCAGGTCCTGATTCGTTACAGACCCTTGGAAGGTACAATTATTACCCAAGGGATGTGTCAGACATGCTCAATTGAAGATATATCTGTAGATGTCTCTGACTAAGTTATATTTACGACATTACGTAGTTCAAGGATAGATTAACCGTGTTTCTTTGTTCTGGTGGTAAGTAGCCCCTTGGACACTTAACATGAAATGAAAAGTAACAGACTGTAGTATTTTCTGGACGTAATGGTGTGCAATCGTACATCGTACGTAATTTTGGATATCGGCAGTCGTAGGTGATGGTTGTCGACACCATTACCATAGGTCGCAGCGGTGTGCTGGTGTGCCGAGAATGACTACCGAACATCATTGGTTGTGTCTGGGGTGATGCTATGCCCGAGAGTCGTGGACAAGCAAAGAATTGCAGCGTTTAATGTTTAGTGACGAATTCCGCTGCTGCCTAAGGACAAATGATCACCATATTCGAGTGTGGCGGAGAATCAATCAGCTCTACCATTCCCAGTTTTCTATTGAGGGGCAATCACTGTAACTCTTAACAGAATAGTATAGATTGCCGTCACTTAGGACAGCACATTCCCATTAGTAGTGATGTGAGGTAGTTTGACAGCATAGTTATACTTCCAGTACAAATCGCAACGCGGTCAGTTTGAAAAATCTCAATAGGTGTAAGGAACTGGAAGTTTTGCCGGTGGTATGAAAAATGTATCATTAGTGAGGTAGACAAAATTTCGGAAGAGTTTATCTTTATTTTAGACAAATAAACTTTTCCACACGCACACATCTAATTTTGTTGCAAAATTAATATCAGCAAATTTTAAAAATTGTAATAAGAATGAACTCTATCCATTGTGTCGAAACTTCATCTTCAATTGAAGAGTGGTCGACACGATATTCCTTAACACCAAAACCCCAAACAATTGCGTCTTCTATGAATCGAAGCCATCTTTCGACATCGCCAGCTAAAGCAATATGCGCTCCGTCGAAACTAATAAAACCGAAACCTCCCGGCAATAAGAGCAAGCACCGAAACGGATAGCTCCGCCAGCATGCAATCAGGGCGAACTTTAGCGTGTGGCCTCCACCCACAAGTCTTCACTCGGCTCCAAACGATCATTGCGTGGGAAAAGCGATTCACCGAACTCCTCGGGGACTCTGGAGACCGAAAATCCATTTAGAACCACCCTTCGCTTCATTACGATTAGGTATTTGTTGCACTTGTGCTATTGCGCGGCATGGCATGGGAAAGTGAGACAGGTGGTGACGCGTGAGAACGTTCGGAAGGGAGCACGGACATGCGGAACCACCCCTTCTGCCATGCGGGGGAGGCGAAACGCCCACTCCCGGTGATCACAATTACGAGCTTTGGTATGGAACAAAAGGTGTGGTGATATGTATCGGTCGAATTAGCGTCAACAGTTGGTATCGAATTGTTCTTGAGTCAGCCACAAACTGAATACATACATGTATATATATTTTTAATTACGTTCAGGAATGGGTCGTATTGACTATTTCCCTTCGTGCAGCCCAATATAAACTAGCCTTTGAAATATAGTTGTCAAGGGGTAGAACATTAAAATTTGAGTTCGACATAGTAGCACAAACTGTCAAGTGGCTAAAATTCATAGTCTCTCCAGTGGAACACAGAGATCAGTCAAGAATGTGGACCAATCACACCAATCCGGTGGAGATGTCCTTTGAGATAGTCATGTCCGTTTAAAATTCTGAAGTTGGCAGTAAAGATTCGTCTGGGGAGATCCATTGGGACTGGATTACATAATAGGCTTTCCCAGATTTTACCCTTAGCATCAGACTCTTGAGTTTTGCGTATGTATCTCCTCATTGATCTTACAATGGTGGAAAATGCCTGGTTGTATGGTAAGGCAATAAGAGGCTGTGGAAGGTTGCAACCCTGTTTAGCCAGCGAGTCTGCCGACCGTTGTGAAAATACCAATATATATCCCAAGTACTCATTATCTATCTTGCACAAATGAAAACATTTTCTCTCCTTCCTTTGCGTACTTATTGCACAGCTTTATTTTTATAAATACACACACAATGAAACTTTAACTCTTTAAATTAAGAAAATGGACAACACATCACTCTACAAAAACTCTCCACACTTTTTTAGCCCCTTGTTGCCCTCGGAGTCGTAGGCGAAGTTGGATCAATTCCTGTTAATTTGGGAGTATTTCTCTCTTCTGTGTCAATTAAACTGTTTATGTGTGTGTATGTCCACCACTGACGTTGTATGTCTCGTGTTTGGCGCAATTTGGCCAAGTATAGAAGCTGTTTACTGGAGCCCTTGCTCCATAAAAAGGTAAGGGTGTATAAGAAACTTACCTTGGTATGGAAAAAAATATTGAATAAAAGTATGAAAATGTATTGAAATGAAAGCACCCAAATTAAATTAAAGATTTTCGTAGTTTTGGGTGTCTTAATTCAAATTATAGATCGTAGACCTGAACGGGGTCTAAATAACGGAATTTGAAATCCGTATTATTATACTATCCGTATATTAATACTAATGCTTATTATCTATGCAACCGGTTTCCTTACTTCAGTTACACAATAATACAAACAGCAAACCGAAGAGCCCGACACTGAAGTATAACTCAGCGTCGGAAGTACAGAAAACAATTATGAATATAGAGGATAGAAATCAACGCAGAAAATAAAATGTGAGCTAGCTCGGAAATAGGTTCAGCGTAAAAATATCGAATCTCCTTTGGACAGGGTATGGGATAACATTGAAGAGACTTTCAGAATCTAATTATGGTAACATGTCTGTGGTGTGCTTTTGGACAAGCATTTTATTGGAAATAATAATTAACACCAGTAAAAGTAAACAATATGTCGTCAGATAATTTTTATTATTATTATTTTTTTTAATGTAAGAAATCCAATAATGTGAACATAAATGCTATATTAAAAATGGACTGAATTGAGATGAAATATGGAGTAAATAGCATACTTTGTCATCAATAGATAAAATCAATTAAGAAAGTTTGTCAAATATGCTATGAGCGGGTCTATTAGTAAATACTAATTTTTGTTCAAACTAATTCATGACCTTTCTTTAAGCGCTGATTATTCCTATTATTGATAAAGCTTCCATACAGTTTCATTGGTTTTTTTCTATGCAACGACATTAGGTGTTTTTATCATCAGCTAATCTAATTGGGATAATAATAGTAAAGATAAGACCATATTCACAGTTATTTACTTGGTATTAGTGCATACCATGTCCTGAATTTGTGTGTGAAGTGTTTAAAAATATTAACTAATTAAATCTTTTATTATTCGTCATAGCAAGAAATTGAGATAGTTCACATGATTCAATATCTATAGATAGTTCATATGATTCACTAGATGGTTCACATGATTCACTATCAATAGATGGTTCATATGATTCACTATCAATACATAAAAATAAAGTTTATCCAATATGTACTGATATGTAAAAGGAAATTAAATTCTCATTAGAAGAAATTAACTTGCCTACTGGAGTGCGAGTTCATCAATACTTTGGGAAAGTTCAAGAGGGCAGGTGTTTTTAAAGTAACACCTGGTTAATTATGTGTTGAAATATCACAACCTATTACTAAAAGCATCGTAAAAAGTTCAACTGTACAAGTATTCCTCAGATAAGTTAATTTAGTCTTTTTTTCGTCTTAAAAAGAAACGGAAATGAGACCTTTTAAAAAGATACGAGTGTCGGGGTGACTTAATGGTTCGGATGTCCAATGGCTAAAAGATGGTAACAAATCACTAATGCATTGTTAGCCTTGATGGATGTAGTTAGGTCATTCATTTCGGAGGTAATCAAAGTACTGTTTGATTACTGGTAATTTATTTGCTTTCCGGGTGTACAGGATGAATTCGATAATGAATGACATCATTACCTTGCAGTGGGTACCTTATGATTTGGTAGGTAATGATGACTCAGACGACATATAACAAGAAAGGAACCAGAACCTTCTAAAAAACATTGTGTTCCTAAGACCAGTTCCTCCGCGGCCTAATGAATGGGGCGGCGACATCGAGCCCCAGTGTCTAAAAGGGATGACATTTAAGGAATACTTGCTAATAAAATGTTTTTCATTGGAAATGTTTCAAAATGGTTAACATTTACAACACAATTATGCTGTTGTAACAAAAGTATTTTTCAGTGTTAAGCGTGTGAAGGGAATGCGCTTTCATGCATTCCATCTTTAGAATACAATGCTTGAAATAAATTATTTTCATGCTACCCTGCAAACGTATTGTGCTATTCAGAAAAGAAAAAATATATAGAAATACAATTTTAATTAACGTCGGACTGGAGCAACACAACTAACTGTTGGCGATGGTCCGGGACTAAACCCATAGGAAAAGATCGAGGACAGCAACTCGTAATTTTGAACCACAATGAGATGACGAGGCAGCACCTGAGCTGTCACCCCACTCTCCAAACTTCGTACGACAGAGTAGAGAAAATTTTACACACTGAACAAAATTTAAACACTGTGGGATGCTCCCCGAACATACGGTGTAATAGATTTTCCATCTACAAAGAAGTCTATAGATAAGAACTGGAATTTTTAAAATAAAACTAATATCCCAGTTTTCTTGCCAGAGCTGTTGAGTCACTTGCTATTGACACTTACATGACTATCTACAAAGACACTTGCGTCGTATTTAGAGTAGCTAGATAAGTTATGTTCTTTCTGTTGAGCAGGCCCTGATTTACCATTAGGCCTGTGAGGCACGGGCCTAGGGCCCCCATCATTTAGAGGGCTCCCTAAGTTTCAAAAGCATCTAAAAATTTTAAAAAGTTTTTAAGTAGTTAGATAAATTATTGGGTATTTACGTAAATGTCCGTCGACCGTTTCCCCCACTATCACATTCTTGTAATTACATTAATTATCTAACTATTATGTTTTTAATTTTAATCTGCTTTATTTTGTTTTGCCAAGAGTTATAAGTGATGTCACGATTTTCTCAAACTTTTTGGTGACATCTGTGAAACGGTTAACAGTCAAATACGTAGGTACCAATTATTGTTATAAAATTAGTTTTTGTGATGAACAAATAACATTGGGGGGGGGGGGCTTCCTGCGTGTTGTGCCCACTATACCAAATTTTCTAAATCGGGCCCTGCTGTGGAGTGGACGAAATGACAGGGGAACACTTCAGTCACCCCCTAAAATTTTGACAGTACAATTACGAAGATTGTGGATAGTGTTTTTAAAACACTAGGGGGCTCCGCCCCCTGCTCGCTTACGCTCGCCAATCCTGCGGCGGTAGCGGCGGTAACATTTTTTTAATATAGAGAGATATATTTTATACCTCTATTGGGCTGCTCGTCTAATGATATCGGAGAGGTCTTAGAAAGTTAGAGAGAAGAAACGAAACATTAAAATATTCTTCTCATAAACGTCTGGAGAGAGCGAAACAAGAAAGAGGAAACATCTTCTACTGCTTCATCCTAGAGACCCATTAACAAGAGCCATAAACGAAATTAGTCTTTTTGTTAGTTTTTATGCATAGTCAATAAATAATTGCAATAATTGGAAACACTAATATGATTCCAAAATGTGGTATGACTGAGAAAATTGACGTGAAAATTACGTAAATTTCGTTTTTAATAGAGAGAAAATCTGTCTCATTTGCCCTATGTCTGCAGAAGACTAGTTTCGCCACAGTTTTTACGAGTCCACACTGATAGTGTATGAAACGAGTGTGTAAGCAATCTTCTCTCGCTGCAGGGGCAGAGCCGCGGTAGCCCAGTTGGAAGAGTAACGGATTAGCAACCGGAGGGTTGCAAATTCGAAACTCGGTTCAGCCCTGAACTGTCTGGTACACGGGGTCTGGTGCACGTTAAATCTGTCATAACCTCAAACGTTCTCACTTAGTTGTGAAATTTTTGAGAGTGGCGTGCCAACTCAGGTGTTGCTCTCGTCATCTGACTGGTTCAAAATTACAAGGGGTTGTCCTCGACGGTCCGAGCCGACCAACCGGTATAGTGGTTAAATTGTGAGATTCTAGATCGGAAGGCTCCTGGTTCGAATCCGGGTCAGGGCATGGATGTTTGTAAGCGTATGGTGTAGAGGCGGCTGGTGCACCTTAAATCTGTCGTGGCCGAAAGTCCTCACGTTGGGTTGGCGTGGAAGTTTGGAGAGTGGGGTGTCAGCTCAGGTGTTGCTTCGTCATCTGACCGACGTTCAAAATTACGAGGTGTTGTCCTCGGATCTTTTCCTTAACGGACTGATCCCGGACCGTCGTCGATAACCCGTTGTGTAGCTCTAGTACGATGTTAACCAAAAAATTACCTAATTACCTTTCCCTTAAGGGATTGATCCCGGACTGTCGTCAATAGCTAGTTGTGTTGCTCTAGTACGACGTTAACTAATAGTTACCAGTTATAATTACTAATATTTTTCCACAAATAGGTAGGTAGCCGACCAACCGGTATAGTATTTAAGGTGTTAGCCTCTAGATCGGAAGGTTCCTGGTTCGAATCCGGGTATGGATGTTTGTAAGCGCATGGTGTAGAGGAGTCTGGTGCACCTTAAATCTGTCGTGGCCGAAAGTCCTCACGTTGGGTTGACGTGGAAGTTTGGAGAGTGGGGTGTCAGCTCAGGTGTTGCTTCGTCATCTGACCGAGGTTCAAAATTACGAGGTGTTGTCCTCAGATCTTTCCCTTAAGGGACTGATCCCGGACCGTCGTCAATAGCCCGTTGTGTCGTCTAGTACGACTTTAACTAAAATTACCATTACCATTACCATTACCACAAGTAGGTAGATATTTTAATTAACATCGGAATGGAGAAACACAAAGGGCTATTGACGGACGGCCTTGATCAACCCCCGAAGGGAAAGATCGGAGGAATAGGCCACGTACTTTTGAATCACGGTCAGATGACGAGGTCACACCTTAGCTGGCACCCCATTCTCCAAACTTCCACACTAAACCAGCTTGAGGACATTTGAGGCCACGACAAATTCAACGCGTACAAGCCCGTTTAGTACACGAAGGTCTTTGGTTGGATTCAAACTTTCAACCTTCCAGTTGCTCAGATAGTAACCATAGTAACCCTCCTGTTGATTGTCCATCACTCTTCCAACTGGTCAACCACGGCCCAATTTTCAACGAAACAATTAACTCGCAAATTGGTTTCGCCGTGATCCCCCGCCATTAAAATCTTGTCAGTTTAGTCAATGATTGTTAATGACGAGGTAATGGTAATGGTAATTTTTAGTTAACGTCGTACTAGAGCAACACAACGGGCTATTGACGACAGTCCGGGATCAGTCCCTTAAGGGAAAGATTCGAGGACAACACCTCGTCATTTTGAACCACGGTCAGATGACGTAGCAACACCTGAGCTGGCACCCCACTCTCGAAACTTCCACGCCAACCCAACGTGAGGACTTTCGGCCACGACAGATTTAAGGTGCACCAGCCGCCTCTACACCATACGCTTATAAACATCCATGCCCGGACCCGGATTCGAACCAAGAACCTTCCGATCTAGAGGCTAACACCTTAACCACTATACCAGTTGGTCGGCGTTAATGACGAGAGACACGCCGAGACAAAACTGCCTCATCTCATGTCCAATTGCAATTTTCCAAATTTTCTTGAAACTTCATAAAAGATTAACGTTGGGTTGGCGTGGAAGTTTGGAGAGTGGGGTGTCAGCTCAGGTGTTGCTTCGTCATCTGACCGTGGTTCAAAATTACGAGGTGTTGTCCTCGGATCTTTCCCTTAAGGGACTGATCCCGGACCGTCGTCAATAGCCCGTTGTGTTGCTCTAGTACGACGTTAACTAAAAATTACCAAAATTACCATTACCGGACCGTCGTCAATAGCCCGTTGTGTTGCTCTAGTACGACGTTAACTAAAATTACCATTACCATATCATAAAAGATTATGTCTTTCCCTCAAATGATTGCCGAATGGATTATAAAAAAAATTCGTTTGATTGAATTCGTGGGAATAAAAAAAAATTTCTTCCGTCAAATTATATTGCCGACCAACCGGCATAGTGGTTAAGGTGTTAGCCTCTAGATCGGAAGGTTCCTGGTTCGAATCCGGGTCTGGGCATGGATGTTTGTAAGCGTATGGTGTAGAGGCGGCTGGTGCACCTTAAATCTGTCGTGGCCGAAAGTCCTCACGTTGGGTTGGCGTGGAAGTTTGGAGAGTGGGGTGCCAGCTCAGGTGTTGCTTCGTCATCTGACCGTGGTTCAAAATTACGAGGTGTTGTCCTCGGATCTTTCCCTTAAGGGACTGATCCCGGACCGTCGTCAATAGCCCGTTGTGTTACTCTAGTACGACGTTAACTAAAAATTACCATTACCATTACCGTCAAATTATACGATTCAAGTTTGTCGCCTGCTCTTGCAACGATTTTCACATTTTTCATTCATCTTTCACGAATTGACTTCAAAACTGGAGCTCTACACTGCACTCTCTGATTGGCTGAAAGTAACCCAAACAATGATACCGTGTTGTTGGATAATAACAAACACGATCCTTTATCAAAATACAAAAAAATTACCTAAAAATGAAGAGCAATTCTATGTTTCATTATTTGAAACTATTTTTGCACTAACCAACCAATTTTATTCGCTAAAATCATGAAATTTGTTGTGTACTATTTACCAGAAGGCGGGGTTTGACTTTCACTTCAGAAACACAGATTCTAACATGGTATCCATATTCAATGGTTTATCGCGTTTTGGCACATAGTATTGCCTTCTCGTTAGAAATAGTGGTTGTGATTTTATTGTAACGAATCTGAAGTGCGTTTGGTATTGAAATACATTATACCTGTTCAAAATTTCTTTTGAATTTAGGTAATAAAAATAATTTGAAATTGCATCAACTGGAATTTAATGCAAAAATATTTTTTATTTAGACAATATTTCTAAAATTAGTCCTTTAATGTTTATAATTTAAATTTTCTAACAAAACAATTCACCTGATAAATCATAAGATAATTAAATCCAATGTTTCTAAAATCAAGTCGTCTTTATCAAATTTAGTTATATTTGAAAGGACATTTTCTTTCTAGAATCTAAACGTGTTTCAATCTTTAAAGCGTTATCAATCTTGGTGGTGGCTATTAAATGAGGCACATTGCTCAATTAACAATAAATAATATTGGTAATTTATTTTATAATGAAATTGCTTATCTTCAGTACACCGTTGGTAAGAAATTGCTTCTATTCTCAGAATTCTGAAGACCAAGTTTAAATGATCTTTAATTTCGATTCGCGAAGATATAAATGTTTGTAAGAATCAAAAGATACGGTCGCATTGAATTATTTTATGATTTTTATGCAATTTGTTTCGAATCTTTTCGGGGAAAGTGACAGCTCAAAAAAGTAATTTCTATAGGATTGCCAAAAGAAGGTTAAATTTCCTCAATCAGTTTTTAGGTTCTTTTTAACTTTTAGAATTCTTTCATATTCCCATTAACTAATTTGTAGCTCATTTCCTGACTCGATTCTTGTTCAGAGTGTTTTAGTTTAATCAAATCGTTTTCAATTGGAAAATAAAATAAAATTTCCGTAATGAACTGTCACTTTTCTTGAAAGGGGTGATTTATGTGATTAATTTTGATGATTATTTCATTAAGAAGCTCCTGTATAATCTGATAAAAATACTGAACAAAAGGTACGTTTTTAAATACCGGAAAAATACATAAAGATTCTAAACCCATTTATGAAACTCAAAATAATGAGATGCAATTTTTTTAAATAATTAAAATCCTTTGAAATGTCTATACTGTTTAAAAACTGCATAGAAACTGCTGACAGTATTTGTAATATTCTGAAAATTCAATCTCTTTGTCAACAGCACATATCAATTACTCTTTAGAAATATATTGGCGCACTAGTATCCAGCCAAGTACATTCAACAGATGATTCACAGCTATTGGCGACTAAACCCGGCTTGTCAAACGCAGGAGCAAGCAACCCTACATAGAGGGACGCCGAATAGTTTTCCCTTCAGGTCAATCAACGCCATTAGCGCAAGACGGTTCACGGACGACGGTTGTGTGTGTGTGATCAAGATAGGCCGTCCGCTACTTTTGATGATTTTGTTTGCTAATTTACAAGTGGTGTGCATCGCTCTTTTTGGATTACTTCGATTTCTTCTGGATTAACGGATAACTGAGTGTTCCCGTTTCCCATGTGTTGTTTACGAAGAACTTAAAATTCAACCGGTGTTCGTGCACTGTTCTTCGGCACGATGGGGCATCGCAACAAGTTAGTGAGCAGTGTGTTTTGGGGCATTGTTTTTACGGCGATTGTTTCACCGGTTCATGTTGATGGTAAGTTCAAATCTTTTGCTTCATTCTTTCATAAAATCGTTAAGACCTGAAGTATTTATGTGCACGATCGGTCCGCAGTTTATTATTCAGTGTTTCCAATGTGTAATCAAACATTTCTGTCTTTGTGCTGATGCGATTCCTTAGAAATGTATGCAATTTTGTGGATGTTTTCTGTGTGTATGAAATATTATCCGAAAATATTATGCACAGTTGTTACTCGATAAAGTTTGGCAGACCTTTTGAAAAATCGTGGTAACGTTCAGAATCTTTTGAAAATATAGAATAAAAAAAACTTCGACACATCCTTCAATCCAAAATTTAAATACGGGGTGTTGAATTGCTATTGTTCTTGAAACTTAGGCCTCCATCCGTCTATTTGTGTATTGTTTTGTTCTTGATAACACATTGGGGATGCTTTCTCAAAGAATCTCATCACCGGCGAGGTTCGATTCCTCCTTGTGACTATTTCTCTCTTCCTTTTCGTAAGTAAAATGTTCTTTGTGTCTATTTACTTGACGTTGCTTGGCCTTTACGCCATAAAACCCAACACCAACCCTAACTTGCTGAATTCGATTTGTTTCGTAGTTTGAAATACAACTATGTACAAAGAGTTCTGAATTTGCAAAAGTAATTTCGATCGCACTTTCGAGAGAAAGTGGAACCTCTAGACTGAATTTTACAGAAGACCGGAAAGAAATGTGAAATTCCTAAGTTCATTTTACTTTTCTATTTGTAAATAGAATTGCCGCCCTATTTGTGTTTAAAATTTGCAATTTATTTTCTGATTTGATTTTTATGGAATACATTATATAAAAAAAATTAACTTTAATTTTTTACTTAAGGCATTTATCGAAGGTGTGATGTAAATAAAGCTAACCCACCTTGTCACTTCAAACAATGCAAGAAATTAAAAGTTTTATTTATCCATAGTAAACTAGTTAAGTGCCTTAGATTATTAATTGATGCGTGCTATACGAACTTCACGAGTTAATCAATGCGCTAATTGTAGACCGGATGAGCGATTTTTTGGCAGCTACATGCGCAGCCACTGCTCACTATTGAAGCCGAGGTCGACTTAATCCCTCTCAATTAATAGTCACGTGATCGCATTTAAGCGAGGATCCTCTACGATGTGGGGGCTTCAGGATGCTTGTAGTTGGTTACAAAAAAATCCCCACCATGTTTGAAAATCGGGGCTTCATAATTTACTGAAAACTTAATTCTGAATTTCCTGTTCCAAGTTCTCAATTACATCACATCGAACTGTTTTTCGATTCAATCTTAAAACCTCTTAAGATTAAAAATTTCAAAACCAAACTTGTAGGTTTGTTGATGACTAAGTTTCTGGCCAGTTTTTACAATTCCTATATTCGTATTAAAGCAAATCTAGATAATAGCGAAAAAAATGGTTGTTATGGTTGACGATATTAGTACAAAGGAAAAAAATTTTACGTTTGCCTGAGATCCAAATTTGTAAGTCAGATCCTCGAGATAAATTTAATAATTGCGTTGCATTTCCTTCTTGTTAAGTGTAAAATTTCTAAGCAGTTTTCTATCACCCAGTTGCTTTCTTATCGCTTTTTTACGAGAACTGTACAGCGTTCATGAAAAATACATTTCCCCTAGTAACATCTATTGCTTACACGTTGTTTAGTGTCATGTAAAATCTAAATCGAAGTAAAAGTGTAGAAATTTCTAAAATTAGTTAAAAATAAAAAGATAGTTCCAAACACAAATGTTCAGTTTAAAGTGGATAAGAAGAAATACTTAAAAATTACACAAAATGAGAAATAAGGTTCTTGAGAATAGGGGTTCATGCAAAAGAGGGGAATTGGATTCGAATTTCCATAACTTATAAAAAAAGTTCGCGGTCCCGTTTCCAAAACTTTTTCACACCTTGCAAAAAAAAAAGTCTGGGGAGAAATCCCTCTCAAAATCATGAACCTATTTCGCGAAATTTTCTCCCCTATATACAGCCCCCATCCCAAGATCTAAACTTCTAAAGAATCGAATTAGGGTGAAAAAGCTTTCAGGCGGTGCAGTAGGGAAAGGGAGGGAGGGGACGGGGGTTCACGGAACAAGCGATGGAGAACCAAACGTTTCCCACGATTCTCCTAGCCATGGCGTGTCTGCTTTTTTGCACTGCTCCGCTGCTTTTCAGCGGCCCCCGATTTCTGCGACGGGGCCCCTTTCTTTCATTATTTCCGCTCTGAGCCAAGTTGTGAGATCTGCTTCAGGGGGACGTGATTTTTTTTTCTTGGGAGGATTTGAGATATTGACCCACAGGAGTTCAAGTTATGGATTCGATTTTATTGATCGTTTGATATCGATACGGGGATTTTTTTTTTGCTCGGGAGTTGGTGGAAACTTTTTGGAGTTCGGAATGGAGCTCTATAAAATTTGAATGGGATGGAATGGAGCTCCATACAATTCGAATGGGGTGAAATGGAACTCCGTGCAATACGAATGGGATGAAATGGAACTCAATACCATTCTGACTAAAGCATTTCTGATTCTTTTCAGTTTTATCGTGTACCGATTTTAAAATTTATCGAAAGGTATTTTTTCATTGCGTTTTACACTCAAAATTCGTAAAAAAAAAAAAAAAATGGATCCAGTGTGTCTCAAGTTTTAGAACTGTTCCAAAGAATGGGTTTGCGAAATATATTTACCATGGTAAAGAAAAATATTTTGGTCGAATAAAGAATTTCTTGTGGGCTAATAATGAATATTCCTTCCTTAAGTTCAAATGAGAAAAAAAAGAGAGCTACTGCAGAGATCTATATATATATATATATATATAATGGTGGGGGAAAAAAACACGAGAGTGATAATCCTGTCCTCTCTTCGGCCATTTTGTTTAATTTACCGGAGCATTATGTCGCAATCACTGGCACGTCCCTTTAGCATGCTTTAGCCCCAGATAAGCCTCCTAATACACTTTGGTATTTCAAGAACACCTAATGCAAAAAGAACACATTCTATCACAAAAATTATTTTCTTTCTGAACAATGTGCCCTAGTTAAATATTTCACACCACTCAACTTTTAAGACCTTCCCTGCCTTTGAAACCATAAAATATATATCCTACCTCCCCACATATATATTCTTTTTCATGCTAATAAATTCCACAATATTTATACAGATTCCACACATTTTTATCCTCCATTAATCGCTGCCATTCATATTCTTGTCTTTTTATTTGCCGTATAATGATCCAAACTGAAGTTGTTATTTGTCTAACATTTCCTTTTGTTTCTTACATAAGTAGCGGTTAACTGCCTATATGTTTAATTCTCTATTCCTTCCCAAATCCATGATTTCAACTACAGCTTTCGTATCCATTCACTAACCAACCTTTCTTGCTTTTTGTTCTCGCCCCACCCCAATTTAACCGTTTAATTAAAGCCACCAATGATTATTGTTCATTGGGACCACACATCCCATGTTAACGATCATTGCGCCCGTCCATTTAACAAAATTTCAGAACATCCAACGTTTATAGTAAACTGTTACAGACAAATGTTTTACAGTAAACGGTTAAAAGTAAACCTACCATCCTGTTCGAAGTTGTATCTACTTGAGTGAAGCTGCTCTCCGTGAAAAATCTCTGCTTTTGACAAGAAAAATCTAAATTCAAATACTAACTTCATCACTAAAAGACGGAATGGAATGTAAAGAGTGAATATGAAATGCAGTCCTGTGGTTCCTGCATCAAGTTCTGATGAAAAGTACCGTCTGCAGGTAAGCCGGTCGCAAGATCTGGAAGATTTAATTGGCTTTTCCAACTGGAACCAGCAGGAGGTTCACGGAACCAACTATGTTCCAGCCCCGTGGTCCATATCTTAATTATCCCGTCATGGCTTTTGAAAGCAAATGTAGTGTTGAGTTTGTTTTCTTCCTTTTCACTGCTCCATAAAATTAGTTTCACTTCTGACCGTTATGAACGTGTCCCTGATTCTTTACACCTCACCAGGTTTAGAATCGTGTACTAGTGACCAAACCTTTCATTAATTACATTTCTTTGTTTTCCCAAGTTTAACAATGGCACGTGCTTGCGTATTCGTTACGATGTGTTTGAATTTGTTTCGGAATGTTATTGGAGATTTTAACTAAACACTCCAGCGTACGAGGTAATCAAAATTTCTTTGTGGAACATCTGTAGTTTGTAGATCTATTTTTGGAATCATGGAGTGTAAAGTTTGTGTTCAGTTTCTCTCGTCTTTGGAAGATCGTTTGTTTTTCGTTAAAATTCTGCGCTATTTGTAAAGTATAAATAATTTGTTTTATATGTTAATACAGGTTTGGTTCACTCCTTAAATTTCTGTTAAAACAGGAGTTTCTCAATAATTTTTTTGTTTACTTTTTATTGTTACAAAAGTCAAACAAGTTTATAAGTAGATCAGAATTATCCCTTTTTTAAATGTATTTTAAGGAAAAGGTAGTGCTAGACTTTTCAGTGACATGAGAAAATTATCTTTGTCTGATTAAGTACATTTAACTTGTTGAACCAATCCAATGACAATGCAAAAGCCCCTCCTCAATATTCAGAAGAAAAAAATTTAATTAATTCAGAATTAAAATTAATTTGAATAAAATGGCCTTGTGAAAGTCCATTTATTCAAAGGTGGCAAGCTCGCCAGGAGAAAAGGGGTGCCATGCGCAAACGTATGCAGGGCGAGCGGAATTGTGTATTTTTTTTGTTTCGTCAACTCTTAATTATCGCCTCGTTCTTCGCTTCTGGCACTGAACGTTGTTTAACCTGTCCTCTAACTTACGAATAAAATCGTTTAAAGTCACGTGACTCGATTGCCAACTCTCTTGAGAGAGCCGGATGACACGTTTTACTTAAAAGGCCGGACAACTTACCTTAGTGATTGTAAAACAAAAAAATTACATTGTATTTGATAAACAGAGCATCAGCATTTACCTGAATCTTTTCTGAATGACGATGTTCTAACTTTGGACAATTGCTTTAAATGCAGCCATTCAAATAAAACTGAAGATAGTCCTTCTCCTGTGAACACTATTTTGATAATTAATAACTAACTGGGAAGTAAGGGCATTCGGGTGTTATAGGATTCGAACCTACATCGTCTGCAACGCGCAAAATACATTTTACAGTTTCTAAAGAGTACCGTGGAAGACATCTTGTACTTGGTGAAGATCCGCGCACCACTTTTAAATGAACGGGAAGAACAACATAAAAAGAGCCTTGAGAGCACAGGAAGGTGTGTATAGGATTACCTACCACTGAAAACATGATGGACGCGTCTAACCCCCCCCCCTATCCCATCTGGGGGGTGACTCTTGTCTTCCCACCAAGAAAAAGACTTCTGGGAACGGGTGGGAGAAAGCTTCGTCTGAGGACATTTTTTCCCGAGGACTTTTTTTTCTGTAGTGTGATGCAAGGGGGACTGGCCGGTCCTTATGAGGGGGATTATTTAACATTCTGCTACTGATTTGTTTATATTTTTAACTGTCTCTGCCCTTTTTTTTTATTTCTCGTGAAGAAGTGTGAGGAGATAGAGTTCCTGATGGACGTTGAGACGGGAGGGGGTTGGAGTGACTACAGCTGTTGCGTTTTTATCATCGTGGTGTGTTTTTCGTTTGTGGAGGTGTAGGGGTTGGCGAGGGCGTCACGTGTTCTTTTGCGAACCATACGTTGGAAATGTGGTTCCAATTTGAAACGCGATAAGGCGGTTGCCGAGCTGAGAAAAATTCTTCCTTTTCATTTCGGTTGTTGAGGAACATCTGGAGACAGTGGGAATCGTTTTCGAAGTTGTTGGGCGAGAGGGTGTTTCTTTAAAATAGAATAACCACAATGGTATACTTGTAGCTGGGTTGCATATTAAAATGTGCCAAGTGTTTCAGTGGATCCAAATTGAAGAAATTATTACAGGGGCAAATTGACCACTCAGTTACCCACTTTCATATATGTATGCTTTCGAATCAATTTATTTGATTAGTATCTTGTAGTATCTTTCTTTTGAAATAGTTATTCCTTTGTGAGGTTTTTTGGGGATCCCCAAAACCACAAAAATATTGGAAAGGACACTGGTGTTCCGTCCCTATACAGTGGATCACGGACCTTAAAAAAATTATTTCATTTTTTTTAAATAAAGTTCTTATAAAACCCTATAAACTGCAGTATTTGCTGAAAGTCCTCAATTAAAAAAGATATGTCTTTAAGATTGCTGAATATTATATTTTTTATTTCATCCACATTTAAAAGCCAAGATCAATGTTGTTTATCCAAGGTAAGGTAGGTGTCATAAAAGTCAAAGACATAATATTTATAGAAGTGTAGCTTTAAAAAATTTAAAATGAAGACCTTAAAAGTCCCTAATGTTTATTTTGCTTAAAGAGTGAAAATCCTTCCCAAGCAGTTACGAATATCATAATACATCAGCCATGTAATCGATTGAGTCAGGTTGTTTTTCTGTTTTTAGTGACATAGTCACATAGTTTGTGTATATCTGTAGTATTTACTCATCGTGTTGATTGACCAATAAGGCAGCGCTATAAAACCCCTAAAGCCTACCCATCGTGTTGATAGGAACAAGACTTTCGAATCCTTAGGAGTTGGCACTTCCCGTGTGCTTCATAGTGTAGTATGTAGAATAGTTTTATCTATTTAAATCTAGAATTTTCATCGTGTTTCATTGATTAGTAACCAGAGTTGGAAATTAATAAGGGACTGCTTACTGACATAATCAATTTCGTGTTATGAAATCACAGTATACAAATTCAAAATTTTCTAGAATTCAATCTTATAAATTTTTTAAACGTTTAAATCCTGTAAAATATAGGAAATTATTTGATGAAGGTTTTATGAATTTTAGACTGCTATCGGTTTGAAATATATTAAATTAGGTTTGTTTTAGATTTGAGATGCTTTTGAGCACCTTTTATCATTCACACACGGCATAAATTTATTTACAAAATCTTTCATTTTCAAATGAAACTTGTAATACCTGGAAATGTGTTTCCCTGCATCTTTAAATCAAGCTAGCTTTACTATGATTCATTTTTCATTCATATAACTTATATTGATTAATAGCTTCTCTTATTTAATTGGATGCAATGATATTTTCTAGAGATCGTGAATTGCCCAGGGTTTCTAATACAGAGATAAAAAAAATCAATCAATTAGCACAGAATTTTAATTTTCATAATTCATAAGAGACTATTTTTCTTATCGATCAACTGAAGCGTTAACCTATTTTTCAACCACTAAGAAGTAGCAGGTAAAATTCAATTGGTATTGTCTGTTTCGACTTCCAAATCAATCAATCAAGCCTTGAAGACGGGGGTTAAAAACAATGCAATTCAATTTCCGAGCAGCATGAGGCACGACGTAACCTTAAAGAATTTTGTTGTTCGCCCTCGAGGAACCAAATCTTGTTTATTAAAACTTGCGTCGAAGGAGGCAGCCATTGTGATGGTAAATGAAAAATGCTAGGAGTTAATGGAAATCGCGGTTAAAAATAAGATCTACGATTTATAGAAAACTCATTATTAATGTATTTGTAAGCCGAAAAGATCAATTCTAGTATAAAGTTGCTTTTTCGTGATTAGGATGTCGATAAATCTTTCCAATGATGTTTTATTTCTATATTCTTTTGTTCCTCGATCATTTCGACCCACGAGCTTATGATTAAAAGTGCAATAAAACGTGAAAAATATGAAAAAGTTTGAATACTAAAAGTTTTTTCGTTGAAGAATTTTAAAAGACTCAACGTCTGTTTCTACAAAAGTCTTAAACATTTTTAAATATATAAAATATTTTATTATATTGTTAAGTTCCGCTTTTTATAGGTTTCGGTACTTTGCAGAAATTCCTTGAGTATTCCGTTGTTCGAAAAATTTGCGAATGTCAAAATTCCTTTTCAGTGATTTGAATTAGCTGTATATCGAAAATCATTATCGACATCTAAAACTGGCTTAAAAATCTCTTATGCTGGAAAACAAGTAATTAAAGGCCTGTAATAAAGTTTTATTTTTAAATGGAGGCATTAAATTGTAATTACCCAGTTGTTAAATTGGGTTTCTGTGGTGTTATTAAAATTCCTATAAATAAATTGAATTTTGCGGTAATTATATATATAATACAATTTCAAAAGATTTTCTCATTCCGTAGCATTTTATTTCTTAAACGGACTCACTTTTTCTCCCCTGCAACCTGTTGATTACCTTTCTTTCATCTGCCGAGAAGAGAGCAGGTAAAAATAGTTCGCTTCCCATGGGTAGGAAGCGCAATTTTCATCCTCGAACGACAAACCTGTTGATAGGGAAGGGAATGAAAGAGTCCAAGAGGAAGTTCTTGAGATGATTACGATATCAAAATGGATTGGTAGTTTCATTAAAAGTTCCTTAGTATTCCTGAAGCCGATGCCAAGTCTTATGATTTAGTGAATTCTGTGCAAGTGAATCAGCAAAGATCAATTAGTTTTTAACGGGGAAAATTTTAAAACTTCAGGTTTTTAAAAATGAGCGTATAGCATTTAAAAGTATGCTAGTTTTACTAATGTATTATGCAAAGTTGATTTCCTTCTTCACTTTTATGGAAAGAAAATAATTTTAAAAGTGAAATTGGAATCGAGCATTGGAAATTAGAAATTAGAAGAAAATTGTTTGAACTCGTAAAAACGTAATCTGAATGAATTTTTTTGGGGGATAAAATTTTGTGTAGGTTTAATATTGAACATTCCCTTATTTTATAAAAAAAAATTAGATTATTCACTGATTTCGATGTGCAATTCAACTGATCATTACATTGCATTCTTACATCTATTTTTTTATGTTCTTCCTTCTAAAATGTTTCAAAAATTATTTCGAGTCTTGTTTTTGTTAATCTATCGGTCTAATAAATGTATTCTTTCCGAAGTATTGTCACAGTAGTGTTTGGTTTAATATAATTTGGTCAAATATAAAAAGTTTGTTTTAATGCATATTTTTTACAAGATTTACTTAAGGCTCTACTTAAAACAACCAGCTTATTTCCAATGAAGGATCGGAGAGAAAGTAATATAGACCGATGGTATTCAAAATCTCTTCGCATTTACATGATTTAAAAGTCTGTTTTAATTATTTTTCAGGTCTTGTGTCGTGTTCCCCAAACCCCTGTAAGAATGGAGCTTCTTGCGTTTCTAATCCCAAAGGCGAATCCTATTGC